>CAUYON010183407.1:0-32874 GCA_963573935.1 Arctocebus calabarensis | reverse complement strand
CCCATGTACTCAAGTTTGATATGAGGACAATTAATGACAATTATTGACACGGTGGGGGTGAAGGAAGGGGAGAGCAGAGAGAGGAAGAATGAGGGAGGGGTGGGGAAAGGAAGAGCAGAGAGAGGGAAGGAGTGAGGGGAGTGGGGTCTTGGTGTGTGCCACACCTTTGGGGGGCAAAACAGGATTGTAAGAGGGACTTTTCCTACCAGATGCAACCAGTGTAACATGGTTTCTTGTACCCTCAATGAATCCCCAACAATAAAAAATAAATAAATAAATAAAATCTTATTTGGCGTCGATGATGTAAAAAGAAGGAAACAGAACATATTTGGGGATTCATGTTAATAACTTATAAACTTCGAGAGTGAGAAGTTAATTGTCATTACTTTCAGAGTCACCAGTTCACTAGGTCTGGACCTTTCCAACAGTAACAATTCAGCAGGCAATAACTGGTTCTGATTAAAAGAGTCTTTTTAAGACATAAGTAAAATAGCGTAAATATTATGCTGTACTTTAAGATCCTGTGACACAGAAGTTATGAGGCATAATATTACAACTCCGGGTAACCCGACTCCCAGGTGAAAAACTAGAATATTTCTCTTTCTTGTCAAACCTCCCCATGAGCTTTTTCCTTCTGCTCGTTCTGCCTTGATCCAGAAGAAATGGCTATCTCAAATTCTGAATTGATCATTCCCTTCCTATATTATTAACTTTTTATTGCATAAATACTTTATAAGTTTGATATTTAGCTCAACATTCTTTCATAGATTTACCCATGTTGTCACATGTTGCGATGGCTTATTTATTTTCACTGCTGAGTACCATGTCACTGTGTAAATATACCACTTGTGAAGATCTTTTCTCTAGTTGACAGACATATGGCTTATTTACAGCTTTTCCTAGTATAATAATGAAGCTGTAGGCATCTGTGAGTTTTTGGAGTGCATATATGCAAGAATCTTTCTAGAATTATAGTTTCTTTTCTTTTTTTTTTTTTTTTTGAGACAGAGCCTCAAGCTGTCACCCTGGGTAGAATGCCATGGCATCACAGCTCACAGCAACCTCCAATTCCTGGGCTCAAGCGAGTCTCTTGCCTCTGCCTCCCAAGTAGCTGGGACTACAGGCGCCCGCCACAACGCCCAGCCATTTTTTGGTTGCAGCTGTCATTGTTGTTTGGCAGGCCCAGGCTGGATTCAAACCCACCAGCTCAGGTGTACGTGGCTGGTGCCTTAGCCCGTTGAGCCACAGGCGCCGAGCCTAGAATTATAATTTCTAACTATCGGGCCTATCTTCCGTGAAACTGGTCTCTGGTGCCAAAAAGGTTCGAGACAGCTACTCTAGAGGACATCCTTCAAAACAGAATTCCTGGGTCATAACACAGTCAGCATTCAGCTGCAAAGAATATAAAGTTGTTTCCCTAAGAGGTTGTATCATCATACCTTTCTGCCAGAAATATGTGAAATTTCATCAATGAGAACATGGCATTTTCAATTGTAAATCTAATGTAGGTGGAGCGGCTGATAATTACAGACTTGATTTGCATTCTCTGATCACTAATGAGTTTTGACCATTTTGCCATACATTGCTTAACCGTTTGTTTTCCATGCCTATTCATATATTTTGTCTAATTTTTATTATTTATTTATTTTTATTTTATATTAATATAGTTTATATTATATTTTTGTCTAAATGTATTAATCTCTGTTCTTTTCCTTATTAATTCTTTTGTTTTGCTCTCTTTGTTTATTCTTTTGTGCTTTTTCTAAACGAGATGCTTAGTTTTTAGATAGTCTTCTTTGCTGATATAAGCGATCGACCTTATATGTTTTGTCAAATACTGGCTTCCACTTTGTCTCACCAGCTGAAATAGGTAGTTCTTTCACGATTATTCAGCATTTCACAATTTTCAGCATGATTTCTTCTCAAATCATGAGATATTTAGAAGCTTCTCAAATCACATACAAAAGTATTTGTCATTTATAAATACCTTTTGGTTTTGATTTCTAACTTAATTTCATTTTGGTCTGAAAATGAGGCTATTCTACTTATTTCTGCATAGCAAACCACCTCAAGGTGGTGGCTTAAAGCTATAGCAATTACTTACTTTGCTTTGGGATCTGAAGCAACTAGGCCATTTTTTCCTCAGGGTCGGTTTTAGTCTGGTTCTTCAGAGCAGCAGAGCCAATATGATAGGTAGGTGGGTTTATAGATAGAAGATAGGTAAGTGGGAATTTATTATGGGAATTGGCTCACACAATGGTGGAGTCTCACAATGCACCATCTGCAAGCTAGAGAAGGAAAGAAACTTGGCTCAGCTCAAGTCCAGAGACCTCAGAACCTAGGAGACGATGGTAGGAACTCTTCCGCTGAGGGTGACGGCTAGAGATTCCAAGAGGGGGTGCTGATACAAGTCTCAGAGCACCAAGGCTGGACCACTAGAAGTTTTAATGTCCAGCAGCAAGAGATTAGTGTCCCACCTCCGAGAAGAGAGAAAATTCACCTTCCTGTGCCTTTTGTTCTATCTGTCTCCTCAAACGTTTGGGTAGCACTCACCCAAATTGGCTGAAAGCTGATCTTGCTTACTCAGTTCACTGATTCAAATCTCATTCTCTTCCAGAACCACCCTCACAGAGGGACCCTGAAAGGATGCTTTGCCATCCATATAGTCATCTCTTGACCCAGTCAAGTTAACACCTACAATTAGCAGTGTTGTGTAGTAAGCCTCTTCACCACTTATAACCTTTTTAAAATTAAAAACTTTTATTTCCGAAACGTCGCATTCTAATTTTCCTTTCCTTAAGTATTTGCTTGGTATATCTTTTCCTATTTTTTTGCATTCAACCTTTCCATATCATGCTTTTGGTATAGCTCTACTTGATAATATATAGCTATATTTGTATTTTTACTTTTATTGGAGGTTCAGACATCATGAAAACTCAGTTATGAAATTTAGTGGGGCTTGGCACTGCCTATAATCCCAATGCTCTGGGAGGCTGAGATGGGAGGATTGCGTGTGCCCAAGAGTCCAAGGCTGCAGTGAACTATGATCGCACTACTGCCTGGGCAACACAGCAAGATCTTGTTGCAAAAAGCAAACAAACCAACAAAAACTAGGAAAAACAAAAGAGACAAAAATGTAATGGTCACTTCCAATCTTTTGTTTTGTTTTTGCCATTTATATGATGCCAACCACCAGTAGGGAAATAGTTTGTTCTTGCAGCAACAGAATATCTGTGTAAGAGATGTTAGATCTTTTCCTTTCTCTACTGATAAACCTTCAAATATCAGTCTTTCGAAATTCCTCAGTCTTGTTGCCAGGTCTACACATAAAGATGTATAATTTGTTGACTTTCAGTTCCCCAGAATACAGCTTAATTCAAAGGAATCAAGAGATAATTGACTGAGTTAGGTATGCCTGAAAAGCCAGTCTTGAAGATATACTGCCACCCCCTTCTTCTGTCGACTCCTAAAGTGAGCTAATGATCTAGAACTGTGTAGGGGTTTCCAGATATAACACTCTAATGGCCAAAATGCTATAGTTAGCAGCTAAGAATGAGAACTGTTTATTATTTTTTGCCCCAGCCCACCCCACTGCATCTTTATTTCAGGGTCTCCCAGAAAAAAGGTATAACATGCAGCTCAAATGAACACAAGACATCTCCTCCATAGAAACAAATTCATGAGTGATCCCACTTAGAGTTTCAAAATGCTGGTGGGCAATTTTATTTTTCATGGGTACCTTTGAATGGCATCTGGATATTGATTTTAAAAGCCAGAGTTTAGGGACAACCATATTAGATGAACTTTTTGCAACAAGGTGGTGGAAAGAAAAAATGTTTTATTTTACTGACAAAGTGAAAGGTTAAAAATGGCCATGTCTGCATTCTATTTACTTCTTGAAAAACTCATAGCTCTTCCAAGATGTTAGCAGATATGCCAGGGTGTCTCAACTACAGCCATGGGCTGTGCAGGGATTATGTGAGGACTTTTTGCTTATCTGTGGTGTGGTGGTGGATATCACGAAAATTACATATGGACCTTTTATTTATTATTATTTTTTTTGCTCATCAGCTTTCCTTAATTAGTGTTTTTGTGTATTTAACATGCGGCCCAAGACAATTCTTTTTCCAATGTGGAGCAGAGAAGCCAGAAGGTTGGACACTCCCGATTGCATACACAGACACATTGCTCTTGTGGAAAATTTAAAAATCACCAAGTTTCTCAAAAATTCAGTGCCCCTGGGCCCCTAACTTCTATCCTGCACTTGTTAGTTTTTTAGCAGCAGAGCCTTATAAAGGCCTCATCGTAGGCAAGGCATCCATAGCTAATACTAGATCAGACAGAAGAACACAAGACAGAACAGCTAGAATATTTTTTGAGGACATAATAAAACCTATAAAAGTTTAAAAATAAAGCAAAAAACCCCATGCCTCCAATGTCTTTGTTTTGTAAATAGAATTCGTGTTCTCTTCGTTTCTGGTTTCAAACCATCTAGGGAAAACTACATAAGCAAATGCCTCGTTAATAATTGACAAGAGCAAATAGGTAAGACCGTTGGATTTGGTTTGAAGCTTTTCCATTTTTAATACCATAAATGAATAAGCATAAAAGGCAGATGTCAGACTAGTAAAAATATTTTTATATTATAATAAATGACAAGTGGCTAATACCCTCATACACGGTACATACATACATAAAGCTTATATATCAGTAAGAAAAGACAAAATAGCTTATCCAAAAACAACTACAGGATGAAACAATTTTGAAAATACATATACCTTATTCAAAAAACATTAAAATATTTAACCAGTATAAGCCAGATGCAAAAGGGCAAACATATGCTTCTACTTATGTTAAGTACCTAGAATAATCAAATTCTTAGGGACAGAATAGTGGTTCTCAGGGGATAGGGAAAGAGGGGAATGTGCACTTGAAAATAGTTAGAATGGTAAGTTTTATGTTACGAGCTTCGGTTGGGGGTGACGAAAAGTTCTGGAATTGGATGGTGGTGATGACGATGGTCACGTGATCATGTGAATGCGCTTAATCCCACTCAACAGTACCATTAATATGCTTACAAAGGTACATTTTATGTGATATATATTTAATGATATCATTTAAATTGGTTAATTCAATGAGAAAGGAGCCTCGTTGCTTTGGGGGAGACAAAAATGGTTTTCCTTGCTTGTTTTTTGTGCAGTCAGGAGTAGGTGAAAGAATCGAAGTCTTTGGCAGTCTTTGGATGAGGGGCATAGTCTGGTTGCCGGCACGCCTGGGTTCACGTCTCTGCCATTTTTGAGAGGGAAGCCTTGAGCTAATTAATTGAACACGTGAATCTTTAACTGAAATAGGCTTTGAAAAGAAATTCTACTGTCAAGTGTTATAACTATCTCAGGAAAACACACTCATTGGTTTGTCAAATCAGAATTGAGACTTTAAGTATATTCCTACCCTGTTCCTGTGTTGTGGCTAAGAGCTGTCTGCATCCTTGTTCAGCTGCCCCCTTCTTGTTCATTTCACCAAACACACCGTCTTTTCTAGGGTTAAGTAAATACTGTGGACCCTCAATAGTTGACCACCTCCCTCCACTGACCACCTCCTTAAGTTGACTTAGTTTTCATAGACTGGACACGCACCACAGGTACCTATCAGTACAGTAGGCCCAGTTCCTTATGTTGACCGCTTCCGTAAATTGACCAGTTTGTTACAGTCCCTTGGGTGGTCAACTTACAGATGTTTTTATTAAATGATAATAAATAAAACCTGCTAGGCTGGTTCATAGTTAGAGTGTAAACATTTATCAAAAAATTAGACTTATGGGCGGCGCCTGTGGCTCACTGAGTAGGGTGCTGGCCCCATGTACCAAAGGTGGCGAGTTCAAACCCAGTCTCTGCTGAACTGCAAAAACAGAAAAATAGCCGGGCATTGTGGCGGGCACCTGTAGTCCCAGCTACTCGGGAGGTTGAGGCAAGAGAATCACCTAAGCCCAGGAGTTGGAGATTGCTGTTAGCTATGGCACTCCACCAAGGGCGATAAAGTGAGACTCTGTCTCTACAAAAAAATAAATAAATAAATAAGAATTAGACTTATATCACATTTAGACAATAACAACAGGATCATTCCCACCCTTCATTAAAAATATCCCTGGGAGTCTAAATTAACCTTCCTCATGTTTTGAACTTAGATTGTTCAAAAGTTGTAGTCCAGGGCTGGGCGCAGTGGCTGAAGCCTATAATTCCAGCACTCTGGGAAGCGAGGTGGAAGGATTGGCTGAGCTCACAGGTTCAAGACCAGCCTGAGCCAGAGTAAGACCCTGTCTCAAAAAATGGCCGAGCGTTGTGGTAGGCACTTATAGTCCCAGCTACTTGGGAGGCTGAGGCAACAGAATCACTTGAGCCCAAGAGTTTGAGGTTGCTGTGAGCTAATCTACCAAGGTTGACAAAATGAGACTCTGGGGCAGCGCCTGTGACTCAAAGGAATAGGCCAACGGCCCCATATACCAGAGGTGGTGGGTTCAAACCCAGCCCCGGCCAAAAAAAAAAAAACTGCAAAATGAAGACACTGTCTCAGAAAAAAATAAATAAAAAGTTGTAGTCAAAAAAGTTCTGACTAAACAAGAGAGCTACTCAGTTAAAACTAAAAGGAAGTGAATTTACCTTTCTGCCTGAGCCCTTTTCTTCCTTCTCTTCTTTCTACATCTTTTAGATGGGTTTTGAAAAATTCTGAAAAAGCTAAATACCAGTTATAGTAAAAAGTTGGGGAAGAATCCAAACTGGGGTCACTGAAGCCTAACAATTAAGGAAGGTTTTAAGGACATCCATTTCATTTTAAATCTAATTATTTTCCAATTGAATACAATTTAAAATCACTTTCAGAACTTTCTACCCTTTGTCATATTTCCTTTGGACATTACAAATAAAAATTATTTTCCCCAGTAATTTCACAATGCTCTACTGAACACAAATTATATTACAACATTTCCCCAGTGTAGAGAAGTCTTTTAGTTCCTAGGGGAGAGAAATAAATTTCCAAAGATACTGTTTGGCTCCTGTCACTAGAGCAGAGGTTTAAACTGGTTGCCCCAGGGCTAAAATGAAGCCCAGTGTTGAAATTACTTGGAATGGATTTAGATTTTTTTTTTAAGTTAGGTGCCAGCAGTCACAAATTGGGAGATGATATTAAAAAAGAAAAAAAAAAAACACATAAGGAGTCTGGAAAATCTTGCTATATTATATTAAGGGGTGTTCTGCTAACATCTATCAACAAACAAGTGAGCCCAAGTGGTGGCTGTTCTCTTAGTGGGGTCCTGGCCTCCCCAGTTTTCTCCATTTCACCTTGGCTTTCTTTCTTACCAGCGCTAAAGCCTGAGTGCCCGTAAACGCCTGCGAATTTATTAGCATTATGTTTTGTTTTGTTTTGTTTTTGTGGAGATAGAGTCTCACTCTATCGCCCTCTGTAGAGTGCTGTGGAGTCACAGCTCACAGCAACCTCCAGCTCTTGGGCTCAAGCGATTCTCTTGCCTCAGCTTCCCAAGTAGCTGGGACTACAGGCGCCCACCACAGTGCCCGGCTAATTTTTGATGCAGTTTGTCTGCAGTTTGTCTGAACCCGCAGCCCTCCGTATATGGGGTTTGTGCCCTACTCGCTGAGCCACAGGTGCTGCCCCGTTATAGTGGGAAAACAAGTAACAGAGTATCCTTGGCCAATATCAAGAATATCCAGTAGCAATTATAAAAATAAGGGCTCTCCTAGCACTCTAGGAGGCTGAGGCTGAGGATCGCTTGAGGTCAGGAGTTCAAGACAAGCCTTAGAAAGAGTAAGATCCCTGTTGCTACTAAAAAGAAAAAATGAACTAGGTGTGATAGCATGCACCTCTATTCCTAGCTACTTGGGAGGCTAAGGCAAGAGGATCTCTTGAGCCCAGGAGTTTGAAGTTGTTTGTACCACGGCACTCTACCCAGGGCAACAAAACAAAACTCTGTCTCAAAAAAAAAAAAAAAACTGGGCAGCACCTGTGCCTCAGTGAGTAGGGCACCAGCACCATATACCGAGCGTGGCTGGTTCGAACCCGGCCCGAGCCAAACTTCAACAAAAAAATAGCCAGGTGTTGTGGCAGGCACCTGTAGTCCGAGCTACTCAGGAGGCTGAGGCAGGAGAATCGCCTAACCCCAGGTTGCTGTGAGCTGTGACACCACGGCAATCTACCGAGAGTGACAAAGTGAGACTCTGTCTCAAAAAAAAATTAAAATAAAGTATGAACCAAAGAGAGTATCCCTCTTAGTTACTCCACCTTCAGCTGCAAAGTTTAGGAATTATCTCTGTGATTTTTCTTTCCTTGAATGGGGAAATATTCAAATACAGTGGGTACGGATACCCCTGTGAACAGCTTCTAAGAAGCTGATGCCCACACTGAGTGAAGAACGTGAAAAGTAGTAAATAGCACAGGCCTTCAGGCCAAATCGTTATTATTACTATTTTTTGACTAGCCACTGAAAAAAAATAATTAACCACAGCCTCTGATGTAGTTTGTGATGGTTTTTCACTCTGAGGTAGCCCAGGGGGTTCAGAGAATTGCAGATGGGTCCAAGAGTGGGCTATGTTAGAAGATAATTCCTGTCCCTTAGAGGCCAGTGTTTTTATACTGACTCTCACCTAATGAGATCAGCTGAGAAACCCAGTCTCATATCATCTGCCTATGACAGACAAATGACACCTTGGCTGATAATATGAAGGCTAAATGAAAAGGAAGGACTCTGAGCTGGTGCAAGGACCTTTTTTCAGCTGGTAGAGCACCACTCTTTGTTGACACCCGATGACTCTTCATTTTTTTCCTCCCCCCAGTTTGTAAGGGTTCCCCCGAATTCTTACAAAGGTTAAAGTCAGGTTTTGTTTTCATCTTTTAAATAGGAATTTAAACAGGATTTTCATGTTCCAGTTTGATGTGCCCATTTAATAATATATAATGACTAGTATGTTATAATTATCATAGCCAACATGACTGAGTGCTTATTATGTGCTAAGCACTTGCGTGTGTCAGTTTACTCAGTCTTCTCAAAACCCCATGCAGTATGCACTATTACAACCTCTTTAACGATAAGGAAACTAAAGTTTGGGGAGTCTGTATAATAACATACTCATCATAAGGGTGGTAAGCAGCCTGCTCCGAAAGTCATGTTTCAACCACTATCCTTGCAAGCGTAGTGGCTTTCAAAACGTAGCATGTCCACGTCTAATAGGAGTAAGAATTACATCCATTAAAATTGAAGCTTGGCCCTGGTCACAGACCAAAGAATGGAAAACGAAGAGAGTCAGTGAAGGCCAAGTGCAAATCAATGCATCCCAAGAAAAATGGTTAGAGGGTTGTTATTATTATATTGTTAGATGATAAACAAGTGATCTAACATAACCAGCAGAGAGATGTAATGAAATTGGGACTCAATATTCAAAGAGAAAGCAATGGAGCTGGAACAAAACGAGAAGAGAGATGAGCATGTTTTATTCTGGAAACTCTGGAAAGATCAGTGCTGAGTGGAAATGGGTTTATGAGGGATGCACAGACTCCTTGAAACCTAACTAGATAAAACTGCGACTTTACCCAACAACTAATAAACCTTAAGAACAAATTCTGAGCACTGGTGTATTTGGGGTGGGAGGAGATGCTCAGCACATCTATACTTTCAAGGTTTGCAATTTAAAAAAATAGGAGACATCGTATTTTGGAGATGTACTCCTATTTTTTTTTTAAGTTTGAGGTTTACACTGCTGCCATCTTTTCAAAATGCCAATCTGATTATGGGACGCGTTCATCCATTAAAATGCTTTCCACACTATAACCCTGTGAAGGACAGAGGGAACTGTAAGTTCACACCCATACTTTCCAGGCCTCCCCTTGAATCACGCTTTCCCTTTCTGGCACCCCTGGCGTCTGGACAGTTCCTTCAGCTCCCATGCTTGCCAAGGCAGCTGCATCTTCTTGGGCCATTTCCCCCCTTCCTGACCCAGCATTTCTTTTTCAGACACTCTTCTTGCTTCCCCCAACAGGCTGCAGACTCTTGAGTGGGCAGAAGCCAGATCTGTCTTTGCTTACCTCTGTGCTCCCAGCTGTTGTAAATAGATAAAAGACCTGGACAGATATCTGTTGAATGGAGAAACCCCATGCTCGTCGACCTGAATAATGGGTTGGGTCAGTTAAAGAGCCAGTGGTGCGGTTAACATTTTTATTTTGTTTTATAGAAAATTATGGAAGAAGTAGGGCGCTGGCCCCACATGCTGGAGGTGGCGGGTTCAAATCCAGCCCTGGCCAAAAACTACCAAAAAAAAAAAAAAGAAAGAAAGAAAAGAAAAAGAAAATTATAGGAGTAGGGATAGGGAGGGGAGAAGAATCTTGTACATATAAATTACAACATAGCTATGAAACGAATGCCTTTGAAGCTATGGTTAAGAGAGATTAAATCCTCCCATTTGAATTTACACCATTTAAAAACAAACTGTTCTTATATATATATATTTCACTTATTTATTTTGTTTACTGTACATCTTCTCCAAGTGATAGTAAACTCCTGGGGGGGGGGGGGTGTTTTCTCTTTGGCTCATTGCGGTATCCTCCAGTGTAGAACTGTGTTCAGCACATAGTAAATGATCTCTCTGTGTCTGTTTAATGAATGAGTTTTCATTTCTCTGCCCAGAGATAATAGGCAGAAAGCATCCATTAACTCCAAAGTAAATTTTCATGGAATCCCAGTGAGAATTTTTTAAAAATCCTGCTGCAATTGTATTTGATTGTTATCTTTTACCATGAAGCTTCCTGTTACATGCTGGGCCCTCAAATTACAGTGCAGGAGAATCACCTGCCAGCTTGGAAAAATGCAGATTCTACATCTGGATTGTGGCCCAAGGGCCAGTTTGAGAAACACTAGCAGTGAATCTGGACACGTGTTAAGTGAAAGCTCAAACGCTCTAAGGCAGGGTTAATTACCTACTTTTCCTCCTGTATCCCTTCAGGCTTTAACACTGACTGATGACTGTCCAATGGCAAGTGCTCTTCTCTTCGTTTTACAGATCAGGAAACTGGTCCATCTGTACTTCTCGGCTCCCCTTCTTTTCCGGCAATTTTATGCAGTTCCCACCAGGTTGAAAGGCAGAAGGGCATAGGTAAAAACTGCGCAGACATCCAAGAAAAAGAGCCAAAGGGCACGTTGTCCCAGAGTCCAGGCAGGATACCCCCGCCAAGTAAATGCCTAGTGCCCTTTGCCTTTGCACCCGGGGCCAACAGTTGGCGACTTTTAGGCGCTTCCAGCTGCGGACGTGCAGGCCGGCGTGGGGGGAAACATTCCAGCCTTGGGCGGAGGAGGCGCGGGCGGGGCCCGGGGGCGGAGCCAAGGGCGGCCTGCGGCTGCGACTGTAGCGGGCCGGGCCGCGAGGGGGAGCCGCGGGGCGGGGCAGAGCCCGGGAGCGGGGCGGGGTCAGAGACCGCCAGAGGCTGCGGCCTGAGCCCCCCGCGGCTGGGAGGAGGTGACGCTACCAGATCTGGTCCCGCCCCTCGGGGTGGGCCCAGCGCGAGCGCACGGCCAGTGGGGCGTACCAGGCAGCCAGTGCGCTCCAGCTGCCGGACTGAGGGCGCGCAGCTACTATCCCAGCCATGGCCGAGCCTCCCCGCAGCAGGAGCAGCCGCTCCCGGCCTGCAAGCCCAGCTCCTTGAGCGCTCTGTCTCTGCGATCTCTTCGAAACCCGCGTTCTTTCTGGGGCGGTGGCGAGGGGCAGGGAGAGGCGAGCAAGGATGCGCTGAGGACGGCGAGGGCGCGCGTCCCGGTGCTGCCGTGGGTCCCGACGCGGGAGCCGAGCTGCCTCGGTCTGCCTCGACTTCCCCGCCGCGCGCCTGCCGTCCTCGGCCGCGCTGGATGTGCAGAGAGGAGTCGGACATCATGATCCTTACACGTAAGCGAGACCTGTGCCTTGCTGTCGGGCTAGCCAGCTGCGGAGGGGATCCGCCACCGAGGAAATGTCACCCAGCCTTGTCAAACCGGTGCCTGTCGTTCTGGTCTTTTGGAACGCTTTCCGAGGAGTCCCCCGAGTTTATTGGAGGTGGTGTATGGGGGAATCTGGGGTCACACGCAGTTGGGGAGGGAGGTTTGAGTTTCGGGTAATGACCCTCGGCCACCATGGCCTGGGGACTTGGACGGGCCCCCGGTCGACCGCAACTAATGAAGTGACGCCCTGTTTCCCTTGCCGCTTGCTGGAGCCAGGGGCCAGGAGCCGGATGAGGGGCGCCGGCCTCGGTCTGGAAAGGGCGGGGCGTCACGGTCTTTCTATCTTCCTCTAGGGAATTGGGGACCGTTGCGCACTGGACGCTTGCAGTCCGTCACCATCCAAGTCCAGAATCCGCGTTGATCCCCCAAGGGTTTATTTGGGGACATTTTAGACTCCGGTGGCACTTGGAATATATATATATATATATTTTTAATCACTACTTACAAGCAAATTCATTTAAAATTTTGTTTTCATTTAAACCGGTTTTGATTCAGGTTTTTTTAAACCCTGGGAATTCACTCGGACTTGGGGTGTCAGGCAAGTCGGTGGCTACAGGACACTGGAGGGGACACGCTATTCAGCAAGCCCCTTGGCCTGCTTGTGAGGGTCCCTGCTAGAAAGATTGCAGTGTGCCCTGGGCAGCACTGAATTGGGCCCAGAAACGCAGGGTGGAAATGCTCCCGCCCAGGGCCCCGATGGGGAGCTCGGGGAGCAAGTCCCTGGGCGGGAAAAAGGAAGGAAGCGCGCTGCCAGCCCCGACTTTACTCCTAAGGAGGCGAGGACGACTCGTGCCCCTGTCCCTAACTCCGACGTCTTGGGTCGAGTCTTTGATCCTTGGAGAGGGGTTTCACTGCCAACTCAGCAAAGCGACCCTGCTGCTCGTGATTTTCTGTGTCTCCGCGCGTCCTTGCAGAGCGCAGCCTGTGGGGCCTGGGGAGTGAAAGCGCTGTTGGAGCGGGGAGACGGACAGGAAGGAATGAACTAGTAGAAGTACTTAGTCGGATGTCTGGTAATCCCCAGTTTGTGCTAATTACTATGGAAAGAAACACCTGTCTGTAGTTATTCTGCCTTGAGGAGCAGAAAACTTTGTCCTGCTTCCCTCTCCTCCCATCCCCAGCCTTGCTTTGAGTGAGTCTTTTTACACCGGATAAGGTTAGCAAGTGGGTTCATTCTCAGAAGTCAGAGCTTGCTTCAGCTGCTATTGGTAAGCCAGGGAGGAATGCAGCCTAGGCTGGTGGCACATAGGACACATTTGGACAGGAAAAAAAAATCACAGCTCTGGGGAAAGCAGAAAACCAAGTCTCAAATTACATTTTTTCCTCCAAAATCCTGTTTGCTGAAGGGATGAGGAAAAATAATAAGCTAGCAGATTGCAGTGTTCTGAATGTACATCCATCAGCAGCTCCCAGAGGTTGACTAATTCACCCTCCATCTGGACAGCAGGCTGGTCCTCAGCAGAGATAATTTGCAGATCGTCAGTGTGGAATTACCGGAGGCACCCAGTGCCATCTTGGCTCACGGACTGTAGCAGATGGTAGGAGGGGTGCCATGCAAGGCAGCACCCCCCCCCAAAGAAGAACTCAAATCCTGAGGAACGAGTGTCAAATGGTTAGCAGATGTGCGTCACAAGTTATTTCGAGACATTTTTTTGAGGAAATCTTGGCGATTGAGTGTATTAACTTTTACTGTGGAATGCCAGATTTACAGAGTGGCCTATGTCTGGACACATACTTTTTGCATTAGCACTACTGTTCAGAGAATTTAAAATGAAGCACAGCAGTCTGAATTTCTCTCCCAGCTGTTGTGAAAAGTTTGCTTTTGACAAAAATGGTTTCCCTTTCATTCAAGCTGGGTAACACCTGACACCAGATAGGCTGGAAGTTCCGAACGTGGGGGATTGACTGGTGGTGTCACCTTCCCAGAGCCCCCAACTCTACTTGGAGTAAATGAGGAAAAAAATGTTTTCAGTGACTTGTGGCATCGTAACTTCCCACTCAAAGATATTAGGAGGAACACCACTCACTCCTTAGGGAGTAAAAAAAAAATCAAACAGTTAAGCAATTAACAATTAGTAATTGAAGGCAATGTTTCAAGATTTTATACGCTGGCTCAATCAAGGGATTTTCTTACAGGGGTCTGGAACAAAGGTGAAAGACAGGCTACCCTTCAGTCTAAAGCTTTTCTTCTTTTGCTTGTTTGTTTTTTTTTTTCTGTACTGTAGTTCAAAGGGCAAAGACCAAAGTTTAAGAGTTATTTTTTATATTAAAAGAGGTATTTGGGTGCTTCAGGAAAATATCCCAGATCAGTAGAAAGACATATTGTAAGTTAATAAGTTATTACTGTGAAATGTGTTTTAAAATATATATATATATATATATAGTGTTTAAATGCTTATTTATAGAGCCGTTACGGGATTTCAAGGGGATGTGAGAGGCCTCAGTGAGATGGCTTCCAATCAGAGGCTTGGTGAGGTTCCAAGAGGTGGATTCAAATTCAGGAATAAATACTTGGGTTTCCGTTGGTGTCCCCATAGGGATTTTAAGCCATGATGCAATGTTTAAACGAGACTGATACTTTTTCTCACTTAGGTGGGTAAATACGCAATTTGAAAATATTCAGGGAAGGGTGACTTGGTCCAGAAGAATGGAGCCATCTAAAGTACAGTGGGTGAAGTGAATCAGACTTTTTTGAAGAGAGCCTTGTGCTGGACAGGATGGTCCAGGATGTCAACACAAGTTTCTCATGCCTAACTCTCCTTCCTAGCAACAGGAAGCCGGAAATGGGCCATGAAAAAAAAAAAAAAAAACACTCTGAAAAGCTGCAGACAATACTTGATCCACCCTACCATTCACCCTGTATAACCAGAAGACTTGCAAAAGTAAAAATAGCTTCAGATGTTTCCTCTTCCTCTCTGGATACTGCCAAATCATTCAAGACTGAATTCTCAGTACTTCAGAACATCACAGCAAAAACTGGCCCCAAGGTCTGATTGCTCCTGCCCAGCCTTTTCTTAAAATTATAAAGCAGATCCCGGGGAGAAAGGTGATTTTCGTTTTTAACATTTGCACAAATGATTTTTTTTAATTATGTGAGTTGGGATTCTGGGAGAGAAAGAGAGAATTCTTTTAAGGTCTAAACGGAATTATACTTCAGACTTTCTCAGAATGCTCCTTGCATTAGGATCTGCCCCTAAAATGCTTAGGTTGGATTTGTGGAGCTAAAAGGCAAAAGAATAATCTATATAGCATGCAAGAGATTAATTATTTTCTCCTTGTTTCAGTCATAGTGAACTAATACCCAACCATAGAGTTTAAATGTCCTCCATCATGTCCTAAAAAAGCACAAAAGCCCCAACTTCCTCTTTTCCATAGCTAAGAAATTAGGAGGAACATATCTTTCTGGAGAGGACTTGCACAATTACCTCTATTTCTGACTCTGTGGCCACTGCATATGGAGGGGTACAGGGAATTGAACACGTCTCCCTCAGGGCTGTGGGGTTCAAATATGTTTTAGGAATGGAGCTGCCTTGAATGAGCACAGTGAGTGGTGTCTTCTGTCAATGTCAAATGAGTTAGGGATCCTGTTAATGTAAAAGGGTTAAGATTCCCAGCCGAGAAGGGCCCATTCTGTCTGTTGGCACTTTTCCTAATGTGGGACATTGTGTTACTGTTAAGGATTATCATGATCAAAATGATCACACTCAGTGAGAACGGTCAAGTCCCACCGAGGGGCCTCTAATTAGGTTTCATCTCCCTTAACATTTTCTTCACTAGAAATTTCTCTCTTCCTTGTCCTCATCATGAACAGTGGACAGGAAGAAAGACCTGCATATTTACATATATATATTAAGATATATATCTTATTTAAGGTTTATATATAAACCTTTTACATATATTTAAGAGATATAAATAGTAAGATACATATCTTATTTAAGGTTAATGTGAGGGTACAAACAGTCAGATCACAGTATTTGAATTTGTTAGGGAGAACCCCTCTTGTAAATTATGTCCTGCATCCAAAAGGTGTGCCATACACCCGTATGTTGTGCCCATTACGTGGGATAGCCTATATATTTTTATTGTCTTTCACAATCAGACACTTTTTTTTAGAGACAGAGTCTCACTTTGTCGCCCTCCATAGGGTGCCATGGCTTCCTTCATGGCTCACAGCAACCTCCAGCTCCTGGGCTTAGGCGATTCTCTTGCCTCAGCCTCCCGAGTAACTGGCACTATAAGCGCCCGCCACAATGCCCAGCTATTTTTTTTGTTGCAGTTAGGCCAAGGTCAGGTTTGACAGTTAGGCCAGGGTCAGGTTTGAACCCGCCACCCTTGGTATATGGGGCTGGCGCCCTACTCACTGAACCACAGGCACTGCCCACAATCAGACACTTTTTAATATGGCCTTTGTAGTTACTTTGCAGGGAACTATAGTCCTAGGGTCCAGAAGTGACACTTTTTTTTGCGTGTCCTGTCTCTGGGGTTACAGTGATTGGAGGAGATTGGAACCTCTGTCTTGAACATTTGGGAAAGTGTTCTGGGATTCTATTTTCTAAATGTAGCCTCTATCAACCATATAAAATAATGCTTTCCTCAGTGGAAGTGTTTTAAAATATTATTTCTAAGGGGAACTTTGCTCCCACATGTCGTCGAAAATATCTGAATGCCTGCCTACTAGGAAATAAAGTGTGTGGACATCAGAACTAGTAGGCTTTCCTAAAGTGAAGCCAAAACCATGGCCGTGAGTCTGTCTTCAAGGCTCGTCTGTGTTTGTTGTTCTGGAAAGTGAGCTTGTTTTCCCTTCTTCCATATGTCACTTGGGCGCCTCTTCACGTCCACTCTGTCCCCTACTAGGAGAAAAATCAAAGCTTACTGAAGGCTGAGGGTTTGGCACCTCCCAGCCACAGTTTGTTCTCTGCCCTGCCCCACCTCTCCGTGTCCCGTGGAGAGGACTGGAGGTCACTTCCTGGAGCTTGTCAGAAAGGCGCCTTCCTTCTCCTCACAGGAGCCTCTAAAGGATGTCTACGGGACAAAAGTTTTCCACACCCTGAGATTGTAGCATTTCCCAGCTGTCTAAGCCCTTAGGAAGCCGAAAGGAAGAGACTTCAGAGGTGAAATGGCCTCTGGCCTGTTCACTGGGCTGCACGTTCCATTCGGGTGGCACAATGGATAGAAGATGCTAGAATGATTCTCTGGTTTCCCTTCAGATGGCATAAATCTTTCGCCTTTTGTCAAGAAGATGCTGAAATGGTGAAGTGATCTCCTGAATCCGGAGAAATCATATACTCAGGAACGACCTGCTCTCCACACAACTCCCTTTTTGAAACTGTAGAGCAAATGGCATTTTATACCAGGCTTGTGCATTTGTAAGAGTCATTTCATGGAAAAGTCCAGAACTGAGCAAAGGCAGCCTGGAAAAAACAGTCCCTCTTCCCTGCTGAGGGGCAGCTGTGATATGGGGAAGTTCAGTGATGAGTCCAAGGTCACATGTGAGTTGACTGGAACCTCAGACCCCATCCGGTCAGCACATGTAAACAAAATGTGGACAGCCACAGATCTTAATGTGTTGGTGGGAACTTGATTAGATGTGCCTGGATCAAAATCGGACCAATAGTTGGTGTTCACTTGGGTGGCTAGGTGTCTCAAGCAATTTTGATGAAAGTAATTTCTTAACGTAGAACACGATGCCTGATTTTTTTTTTCTTTTGTGGTTTTGGCTGGGGCCAGTCTTGAACCTGCCACCTCACCCCATGTGGGGCCAGTGCCTTACTCCTTGAGCCATAGGCACCACCCTTTTTCATACCTTTTGACAGGAACCTGAGGAAGTCAGACAAAGTAGTGTTTCCTGTTTGAGGTTTGACTTAGGGATGACTGGAGGCAGCTTAGGTCTCTAACCGACACCTGCCATATTTTTATTGTCATTGGTCTTTGTAAGACAACTTGATATTTCATTTGTTTTCTTGATTTTCTTTTTTAAGTCAGAATGGACTAATGTATGAGCAATGACATTTGTTATTATAATTCCTCGCTGCACTCTATTTATAATTCAAAGTTGTGTAGCACTGAAATTGGCCCAGTATTTTTTTTTTTTCTTGTAGCATAACTATAGGGCAGAAAGCTAAAGATGGGGCTGGCCTTTGTAAAATAAAATTTGCTAGCCTATGTTAAAAAAAAAATCGCTGTATGTGCCAATGTTTCCTGATAAAAGCAGCAGTTACTCTAAGGTTTTAGACCAGATATTTTGCCTTGAATAATAAATTTTAAAAGGAAATGGGTAATGCACATATAATCTTAAAACATTTGCTTTATTTTACAAAAAAAATAAGACTCAGAGAAATAAGGGACCTTGAAAGTATGTTCCTTTCCTTTCTTGAAATTGTCTTCTTAATCTTTAGTTATCATCTTTAATGGATATAAAGATGTCCTTTAAGAGCTATTCCAAATCGCTGTTCTTAAGACATGATTTGGAATGTATAAATACTTGGTGTGGAATACTAGAAATATGTATGTTTGCGTGCATAGGGAAAAATAGAAGAGTGTTTGTACACCAAAGGTTTATTTTTATCATACTCCTGATTGAAATGAAATGGAAGATGTGATGTATTCAGTATCCATTTCTTTAGTAGTTTGTTTTCATTTTATTTTGGCCTCTTTGTACTGGGTAGTAAGGGCCAATTTTTGGTGAGTGAGGAGATATTTTCTGTTCCTGGAAATAACTGGATCAGCTTGGGTACCTGACAAGGCCATGTCCCACCTGGGCTCAGGGGACTCCAGAGCGGTTGCCTTTGCAAGGGAAGAGCACATATCTAAATGTGAGCTACTTGCCTTTTCCTGGTTTGTGAGTTAAAAACAATACTTTGCAAACTCTTATACTCAATGATGCCCAAAGGGGATTTCAATTGATTTAATTTCTGCATTGCTGAAGTGTCATTTAGAGGGCTTAATCCCAGGTATAGGCTTGCAGGGTGTGTCTCCCAAGGTTTCCCTCTTTCAAGGCAAAACCGTTTATTAAGTTGTCAACACATCACAGGGAAAATTGGCCCTTTCCCCTTCTCCCACTTTATGCTATTTCTAGGAATGTTCTTTACTAGAAAGCAGCATATCTGTCTCCAAACCTCAGGCAGAAGAGGAAAACAAAACATAACTTTCAAAGAAAACTCCCCCAAACTTCCATTTCTTACTAGTGTTGAAAAACAGTCCTGTGATTTAACAGATTTAACAGATACTGTTGAAATAGGCAAGATGTGGTCTAATCTGGGGTCAAGAGCTGCGTAGCTTTGGAACCTTTAAGCAAACTACCCAGATTCTGCGTCTGCCTCCTCATTGGTAAAGGTTTAAGGTCTAGATGAAAAACTCTAAGATGCATTTCAGTGCCCGGAGCACTGCTTCTGTACAAGCCAAGAAACTGCTGAAATAGAAACAGAAACATGAACTGTCAGTTAGCAAAGTAAAACTCTCAGGAGATTTCTATGCATTAAAGAATTTTCTTCCTATCGAGCAGTGTGGTTCTCAACCTTCCTAAGGCCAAGATGCATTTTCATTGTTGCAAAGGGGTCTTGACCCACGGGTGGAGAAGTGCTGCTATAGAGATTCATTTGAGGTTGAGGGCTATAGACGTGGGTATAAACAAACATTTTGGGTTTTGTGTTCAGAGGCTTCATGGTACAAATCAAGACATAGATCCATTAAAAGGCAAAGTTGAAAATTTAGCCATAAAAACTTCGATGAATCTGCAAAATTTGGGATCTCCGATTTTTTGAGGGAAGAATGTCTTCGACTAATTGATGAGAAGTCTAAAAAGTTATTGGTAGGAATGGAACGAATTCTAAATATCATCTTACAGAAAAGATGTTATGGACATATACCTGAGAACAGTACATTGGTAACAGTTTTCTTTTCTTTTTTTTGAGACAAGGTGTCACTCTATTGCTCAGGCTGGACTGCAGTGGCACAATCTTAGTTAAAACTCCTGGGCTCAACCTCCTCCTGCCCTAGCCTCCTGAGTACCTGGGACTATAGGGACCAACTTCTGGACTCAAGTAATCCTCCAGCCTCAGCCTCCCAATTATTTTTGTAGAGACAAGGTCTTGCTATGTTCCCAGACCCTTGCTATGGTCTGAAATGCCTGTCTTAAGACTATCCTCCGGCCTTAGCCTCTCAAAGGGCTGAGATTACAGGTGTGAGCCACTTCAATGGTCCAAACAATTTAAAAGTAGAATAGAAAAATGTTAAGATACATTGTAGGTATTGTTTCAAACTCCTTTCAGTTTTACATATACTATATATTATATGCATACATATATATCTGTGTGTATATGAATATGTTTGTATGCACAAATGCTTACTTATATTTATACACACATAGACGTACACCAGGTTACTCCATACAATGTATTTCTCCTTGTGCATCATGGTTAGAAAAATTAACAAGGCAACTTCTACTAGCGCAAAAATCCAATGAGTGGGTGATATATTTCTGTCATATTTATTGAGCATCTGCTATACGCCTCACCATGCTGTGGGTGTTTGGGACACATCAGAGAAGAAAATAGACAAAGAAACTCATCTTTGTGGAGTTTACAATAAGGGAAGACAGAAAGTAAATACAGTAAGTATTGTGGAAGAAGAAAAACTAAAGCAGGAAAAGGGGGAGGAGGCCAGCTGACTGAATGAGTCACAGGGAGGCGGGATGAGCAGCATGGGACGCGTAGGTCCCAGCATGGGACGGCGGCAGTGTGGCTCAACAGGAAAGGGGGGAATCATGGTCACTGCCTGCACAGGGTCACTTGGGGCTTAACAAATGCATAGACCTTAGAATAGCCCTTAGGAAACTATAGTAGAATCTCCGTAGTTGACCGTCTTCCTACACTGACCACCTCCTTAAGTTTGACCTAATTTTCACAGACCAGACATACACCCATGCACCTGTTGGTTCAGTAGGCCTCGTTCCTTATGTTGACCACCTCCCTATGTTGACCAGCTTGTTACAGTCCTTCGAGGGAATCAACTGACAGAAGTTCTACTATAATTCATTCTTGAGAAGAATTCATTCTTGTGTCTTTGACATCTCTAAGGGTCACTGGCAGGAGACCTGGTTCAGTAAATACAGTAGAACCTATGTAAGTGGACCATCCCCAGGATTGGTCAACATACAGAGATGGTCAACATAAGGAACTTCCATGGAATACATGTGGTGCATATCTGCTCTATGAAAATTACATCAACTTAAGGAAGTGGTCAGTGTAGGGAGGTGGTAAGATATGGAAGTTCTGCTGTAAACATTGAGAGAAGGGGAAAATGCAGGATAATTGGCCTCACTTAAACGTAAGGCTGTGATGGAATGTAACTAAAGATGGACTTGGGGGAGATTCTTTTGGCCTAACAAAATAAATTAATAGTTGACCAGTCTTCCAGAAACTTCATAACTGGTTTTTGTCAGTAATTGTGGCAAGTGTTTGGAACTTTTTTAGGCACCTGAGAGTGAGAATGCTTCCAGCCACTGGGTCAAAATCTTTACTGTGATTAGATAGGATTAGAGTTTAATAAATATTAATATATGCGTTCTGCATAAGAAATTTATTTTACATAGATCACTCCTGATGGCCAGGCAGTTGTGAAGTTTTAACATTTATTTTTATTAATTGAGAAGAGAGATTAAAGGCATTGTTCTTAGTCTGCCTTTAAAGAAAGGAAAATATTAATAGTTTTTTTCCTTTTCCTTCTTCAAACAAAATAGATATGTAATTCCTGTGTACCAAAAATAGTCTTTGAAGATATACAAATGAATTAGGAAACAAGAAGCTGGTGAGGTGGAAAGGGGGTGGCTTGCTTGAGGGAAGGAAGAGAATCTAGGGTTGAGGTGTATGAGAGTGGGGAACATCTGGGACTCCACGGTGTTCAGTAAGCCTGGAGCAAAGCTTGCACTTGGAGGCCTTCCAACAGCTGAGTGGACAGGCTGAGGCCAAACTGTGAAGGCTGGATTGTTGGATTGTATCTGAAAGTCGGTGGAAAGTCAACCAAAGAATTGTAGGCATGGGAGTGACATGATGAAGTATGTACTTCATAAAATCCAACCCAGTGGCTCAGGGATCCTTGGCCAAAGATAAGAGTTATTGGGAGGTAGGAAGGAGCAAGGGTTATCTGAGGGTTCAGTTGGGATGCTCTTAGGATAATCCTAGGAAGATGGAGGAATACAAAGGAAAGTTATCTGGCTCAGCAGGCCTCAATCCTGGCTACCTCTAAATTTACTTAGGATTGTTTTATAATACGATGTCCAGGCCCTCTTTAGACTGAGTAAATGAGAATACCTGGGAATGGGAAGTTGGTGTTTTTAGAAAGCTTCCCAAAGCCATCCCTACACATACCCAAGGTTAAGAGTCACTGACATCTCTTTGCCTTGTTATAAATTCTTGAGGCTATAGTTGACCTTCCCTGTGAAATCTACCCACTGGGTAAAGATGGGCCATTATAAAAGCCGTAGCGTCCAGGAGCACAACAGCTCTGTAGAGACGGCCATCTTGGATGTAGACAGAGAATCAAGAAACAGAGTCTTCCTTCCTATTTTCAGAAATCTGTGTCATCATGAGGAGGAGACTGAATCTTGGTCTGGCTCTTCCCCCCCCCCCCGCCCTGCACACAGCTGACATGGTTCTCTAACAGGAAGAGCATCAACTTTTCCAGAATCTGTGCCCACAAGTCTGTCATATTTTAGGAAATCCAAGGAATCTGGGAAGTGCTTGAATGTTATGACATTCCTCTAAGCCCTTTGGAATTGCATTTAGAGAACAAATTCAGTGAAGCATTTGCATAGAGGCCTGATTTTGGTAGCACATTGTCAAAGGAGGGAAGAAGGCTGAGAGTCCTCCCCTGCAAAGATAGAGGGACCAGAAAATGGAAATAAATCACACCCTGCTTAGGTATAATTACTGTTGCTCAACCGGCGAAGATCAACAGAGTTCAAGAGAGTGATGCTGGGGTTGGGGAATTTTTGTTCAACTCACTATTGAAGGGTGATGGGAAGAAAGGGTCATCCCATGATGCCAGGAAATGTGCAAATATGCCCTAATGGTTCCCAGCCGTACACAAAAGGGTCTCCTGGACTTCATTCATCTGACGTGCAGATACCAACTAAAGCTGTTTCCAACAAAAATTTCCTGTTTCCTCCTTAACACGTTTGTCTGTTGTTGGATTAGAGAAAACCCAGGTAGAAAAGTTTCATTGTATTTCCATTATAGGTTTAGTTTTTAGTAGCGTTTCTTGCCCAGTGGAGAATGTTTCTTTACAAATGGTCTTTGCAAAGACAGGGCGCCTGTAATCCTGGCACTCTGGGAGGCTGAGGTGGGTGGATTGCCTGAGCTCACAGGTTCGAGACCAGTCTGAACCAGAGTGAGACCTTGTCTCTAAACATAGCCGGGCATTGTGGAGGGGCACCTGTAGTCCCAGCTACGTGGAAGTCGTCAAGAGAATTGCTTGAGCCCAAGAGTTTGAGGTTGCTGTGACCTCTGACGCCACAGCACTGGCACTCTACCAAGGGTGACAAAGTGAGACTCTGTCTCAAAAAAAAAAAAAATTGTCTTTACATTTTTCACACTGCCACCACCTGTGCTGGAGGGAAAATCACACCCTCAGAGCCAGTTCGAGGCCCCCCAAAATGAGAATGGTGTTAAGGTGACTGAAGTAATACAATATATACATGGCTTTCTTTAATATTTTAAATTTTGTTCATTGTTATATATAGTATTTTTAAAAGGAAGACCTGTCCTGCAAGAAGAAATTTGCATTTCTGTCACTTTTCATTCCCTCTCCTCCTAGGGCATTTGAACATAAAAAGTTCTTTACTTTTACATTTTTTAAAAAAATTTCAGAACATTAAGGGGCACATGTGTTTTGTTTACATAGTTTGTTTTGTGTAGATTGAGTCAAAGGTACACATATAAGTATACTCTTCACCCAGACAGTGTGCACTGTACCCAAGAGCTGTAATATATATATATATTTTGACATTGCCCAGGCTGGTCTCAGATTCCTGAGCTCAAGCAATCCTTCCTGAGCAGCTGGGTCTACAGGCAGAAAGCAAATTTCTAAGGAGAGGTGGTTAATTCTCTGCCTGTTTGCCCCTGTACTTATTTACATTTTAGGATTAACACCAGGAATAAAGGAAACTAATATGTGTTAAATACTTAGGCATACTTACACATACTAATCCCTCAGTATGATGAGACATTAGTAGACCTGTTGAGAGGCATCTGGGAAGACTGCATGGAGTGGGTGGCATTTGATCAGGTCTTTGAGGGATGAATGACATTTGGGCTGGAGCAATGGGGAGGCATGTCAGGCTGAGGACTTGCGGGCTGTGGGCGTGGGGATGAGTGTCAGGCTGGGATGCTGGAGTACTGGCGGCTGAAAAGTATGGGTGGCCACCAGGTGGAGCGCCTTGAAAACCACGCCCAGGTGTCTGAACTTGGCTCGGTGCCTGTGGCTCAATGGACTAAGACTCCGGCCATGTACACCTGAGCTGGCAGGTTCGAATCCAGCCTGGGTCTGCCAAACAACAATGACGGCTGCAACCAAAAAAATGGCTGGGCGTTGTGGCGGGCGCCTGTAGTCCCAACTACTTGGGAGGCGGAGGCAGGAGACTCGCTTGAGCCCAGGAATTGGAGGTTGCTGTGAGCTGTGATGCCACAGCACTGTATCCAGGATGACAGCTTGGGGCTCTGTCTCAAGGAAAAAAAGAAAAAAATGAGCTTTACTTTTTAGGCAGTGGAGCTCCAGCGAAATTTGTGAGGGATCAAAACTGTGACTCGGGAAGTTGGATGCCCCAGGGTTGGAGGACGCTGGAGTTGAGTTGAGAGTGAAAGTGATGACCTGAGTCTGGGACGGAAACTGGGACAAGTGCTCCGAACCTGACCTGCTTGTGGATGTCAGTTCCTTTCATGTTAAATAAAACCAAAATACTGATTTAAAAAAAAAAATCAGTGCTTATACTGTTAGATTGTTGGTGCTAGCTCTTGAACTATTAATTGGCAAAGGTGAGCATAAGGTCAAGTATTCCATTTTCTAAAAAATATGTGACAGCATTTTAAAATTCTCTTAATTTGTACAGAAAGAGTGGGTTGACTTTTTGCCTATTATGCCACCTAGGTTTTCGGGAGTGGACCTTTTTCATGCAAAATGCTTCTTACACGTTTGTCAATTTCTTTTGGTTTCATAAGACAAAAAGACAAATTCTCATTTTGGGGTGCAGAAACAGAAGGGTGATAAAATTACCGGACCTCTGTAATCTGGAAAGTACTGCTTTTCAGCCATTGGATAAGCTATTAATTAAATTATCTGCTGACGAAGCAAACCTTCCTTGTTTTACATCCTTTCTTTCTAACCAAATGGCCCTAAACATGATTATTTGGAAACAGATTTTTTTTTTTTTTTTGAGAACAGTTTTTGGTCATTTGGAGGTATCTTATTTTCTTAGTGGAAGAAATAAGAGAACCAGAGCAGCGCCTGTGGCTCTAAGGAGTAGGGCGCCGGCCACATATGCTGGAGGTAGCGGGTTCAAACCCAGCCCCAGCCAAAAACTGCAAAAAAAAAAATAAATAAATAATAATAAGAGAACCACAAGACAACAGTATACTTTTGTGTGTTCCTGAAATGAAACGGGATTTTAAGTATAAACACCCAGTTTGGTAGAGTATTATATAAATAAATGTTAAGTTTGTTTAGAAAATTAATACTTATATCTTTTGTGTCTCTTAGGTGGCAAAATGGGCTAGTGAAATGGTATCTAATTCTTGCTTTTTTTTTTTTAAGTTTTTTATTTTTTTTGTTGTTACAGTTTGGCCAGGGCTGACTTTTTTTTTTTTAAATCGCAGCTGCATACATTAGTACAATCAAGGGGTACAGTACAGTGTGCTGGTTTCATATACAATCTGAAATGTTTTCATCAAACTGGTTATTTAACATAGCCTTCATGGCATTCTCTTTTTCTTCCCCCGCCCCCCGCCACTGGTAAGACAATTTATTTACAGAAAAGAATACAGAAAACACTAAAGCTCCTGGTCATCAAGTGGGGAGAGAAAAGCTCTCTCCATTTCTCTCCCGGTCTTTCCCCATCTCCCCCTTTAGACTTTTAGTCTCGGGGTATATATAGGTGTATGGGTTCCTTGGCCAGGAAATGAATGAACACAGTCCCTTCCGCTGAGGGGGGGAGCAAGGTGAATGAACGTATCAATGAACGAACACAGTCCCTTCCGCCAGGGCAAAGTGAATGAATGTATCAATGAATGGACACAGTCCCTTCCGCCTTGAGTTTGAACCCGCCACCCTCAGTATATGGGGCCAGCGCCCTACCCACTGAGCCACAGGCACCACCCACTAATTCTTGCTTTTTATATCTGTGCTGTACTGGTGTCATATTTGACTATAGTCAAAAATGGACATGGAGAATTTCTGGTTACTCACTAGTTGTTAAGTAAAATACCAGGAAAGCAAGCACCTTACTTTTAAACACCCTATTGTTCATGTCTCACCATCTGTTCAACAAAAATAACCTCTCAATGGCCAGAATAAATGAGTTACTTTACATGTTTTTTTAAACAGCCTTTTTTTTTTCTTTCCAGATCTATTATGTGGGGTGGAGGGAGAGGACATAGAGATAAGGAAAAAGTAATTTCCTCACGCTTTAAAATAAAATGTTAAGCTTGCAAGTGTTTTTTCAGCAATAAAGTTTTCTAGAAAATATTTATAATTTTGTTTAAAACTTCCTTAATTCCTTGCCGAGGCAAAGCATGGATACAAATACATAAAAAACTGTTGAGGTCAGATAATTCACATTGGACAATTCTCTATAAGCTTTTGTTGTTGTTGTTGTTGTTGCAGGTTTTGGCCGGAGCTGGGTTTGAACCCACCACCTCCAGCATATGGGGCCGGCGCCGTACTCCTTTGAGTCACAGGCGCCACCCACTCTATAAGCTTTTAAACAGTGTGCACATTAATGTTCTTTCACATTTATGTTACTCCATCCTTCCTGACCCCACCCCGCCCCAGTGCAGTCTTGAATCTTGGGCTTAATGGTGCTGCTTTTATTTCTATACTGAAAAGATCTGTAAAAGGCAACTTTGCAATCCCATTATTTCCACTCTCCTGCCATAATTCTTTCTCATTTTGGTTATTAATTATTATAGCTCATCAGAACAGAGCAGGTTACATTTTTCTCTTTGGTACGCTCAATAAGAACATTCCCACTTGTTTTAATGATATTTTTATTAATTACCTTCCTTTTAAAGGCTGGGGAACTCATGAAATAATAGGTGAAAACCGCTGTGAAACCAAGAAGTTACCTGACAGATGGAGCTTGTGTTTACTTCTGTCACCTGTGGGTCCCCATCTGGCTCAGGGGAGAGATGCTTCATGAAGATTTGAATCTGGGAGACGTTGGGCAATGCTGAGACCTTTCTGAAAGAGTGTGTGGCCTTACATAACTAAGTACTCCAATGGCATGAGGAAGGTGGGAGGAAGAGTTGAAAGGAATATTGTTTGTGCAAACAGAGAAAGTAATTAATGTGCCCAGGACCTCCTCTGGGAATCGGTTGTAACAGGGATCGTAAAGGCGTGCTTGAGTGAGTTTTAACAGAGTGTCGGTTGCTCTTGGCCTTGCTATTTATCAATACTATCTACAAGATGTTAAACCACAGGGAAGTCAAAGCTTTATTAACCATTTCAGCTTGCCAAGATCTCGGGATTTATTGTCTTCATGCCCTTGGTGTTGCTTGACCGGTTGGCTCACAACTACTGGGTTAATACTCAGTTAATACTCACCCACTGAAAGGCCCAGCACCCCAACATCAGGGGCTTTTCAAATGCCCATCCCCTGGGTGTCAGAAAGCCCGTTACTTTGCTCAATTAAATTCCATTTTAGAATACAAGATACACTTCTCACTTCACTTTTGTTGAAGTGAAAAGTAACCCAAGCTAGGCCAGCCAGGCCGAAAATCTGTCATTTCATATTCTCATTATGCCTCATTTTTCTAACTTTATGTAACCAGACCACACTTCAGAAGCAGCATCCAGTAACTTCACTACTGGGACCTTGTTTTTATTCTTAGTAAAGGAAAAATAACAATCTTATATACTTGTAAAAAAAAAAAAAAGGTGAAAAGATGTGTAACAATTTAAACCATTTTGAGTTAAGTGCGTTTGCTTATCTTTATTGGCTACAGAGGTCCTGTTTTGCTTATATAATGCTATCAAAGTTATTAAGGAAAAAAGAAGCATACTGAGTTACACATACACTCCTGAAAGTTTTGTGTCTTCTGTTCTGTTCTAGAAATCGAAGCCAAAGAAGCATGTGATTGGCTACGGGCAACAGGCTTTCCCCAGTATGCCCAGCTTTACGAAGGTAATGGTTGTCATAATCATAATCCTTGGTTCATGATTATTATTGATCTGTGACTTATTTTCAGAAGTGTTCTTACTTAAACATTTCATTAAAAAAAAAATAACATAAGCTGGGTGAGGTGTTTCACACCTGCAATCCTAGCACTCTGGGAGGCCGAGGCAGGAAGATTGTTTGAGGTTCGGACTTAAAGACCAGCCTGAGCAAGAGTGAGACCCCCTTCTCTACAAAAAATAGAAAAATTAACTTTGTGGCTGCTTATAGTCCCAGTTGATATGGGAGGCTGAGGCAGGAGGATAGCTTAAGCGCAGGAGTTTGAGGTTGCAGTGAGCTATGATAACAACAGCACACTCTCGAGCAACAGAACAAGACCCTTTCTCAGAAAAAATGTAGTGAACAGTTAGGACCCCTCCACCAGCACTTAAAACCAGAGCCGGTATTTTATAATAACACCCCCAAGAACTCTCACCTTTTGTCCTTTGACCCCCCCAAAGTAACCATCATCTTGAAACCTGTTTATCTTTCCCTTGCTCTCCTCGTATATAATTTTATTGCATTTCTAAAGTTCCTTTTATACAAAGCCTATCATGCTGTATGTAATTTTGTGGGATTTAATTTTTTTTATTCAGTCTTGTTAAGATTGTTCAATACTGTGGTCTCTGTTATTCATTGGCTTTAACTGTTGTATAATATTCCTCCTGATTGGAGGGCATTTCAGCTTTTTCTGTTTTGCTTTTATAACCTGTGTTTTTTTGAACATCTTGCACCTATATCTTGCGGTACATGTGTGATAAGTTATCTTCCCTTGAGACCTAGGAAAGGACCTAGGAAAGGTCACAAAGAATATCAATTTTATAATGCAATTTTTTTCTCAACGTGCTTGTCCCAATTTTCATGCCTAACAATAATATGATAAGGATCCTCGCTTGAGCCCAGCAGTTCAAGACTGCAGTGAGTCTTGAACTCGGATGGTTCTATTGTACTCTACCCTGGGTACAGAGCTTTTTTACTGTCTTAAAAAAGAAAAGGGCAGCGCCTGTGGCTCAAAGGAGTAGGGCACCAGCCCCATATGCTAGAGGTGGCGGGTTCAAACCCAGACCCTGCCAAAAAACTGCAAAAAAAAAAAAAAAGAAAGAAAGAAAAGATCTTGTTTATTCGCATGCTCTCAAAGCTTGTATTTTCAGACTTTAATGTTTGCCAATCAAATGGATAACATACAGATTTTGACTGCTGTTTCACTAATCATTGATTCACATAATTTGCCCGTGTATGCTTGCTCCTATGAGAAATGTCTCTGGCCTGCTCTTTTCTTTTCTTATTTATTTATAAGAGCTTTTTATTATAAATACCCATCTTTTGTTCATTACATGTTACAGACATCTTCTCCATAGTTTGTAATTAGGCATTTGAGGTTGTCTTTTGATGACTATTTTTCTGTGGCGTTCATCTTTTAATTCAGATATATGGACCTTTTAAAAACAAAAAACTTTAGGATCTGAGCTAGATTCTTATTACTTCAGTGCCCTGGGGATTTTTTTTGGTTGCTGAGGCTAGCAGGGAAAGAGCATCTCAACTCTGTTTATTTAAAAAGGAGTTTTACGGGGCGGCACCTGTGGCTCAGTGAGTAGGGGGCCGGCCCCGTATACCAAGGGTGGCAGGTTCAGATCTGACCCCGGCCAAACTGCAAAATAAATAAATAAATAGCCAGGTGGTGTGGCAGGTGCTTGTAGTCCCAGCTACTCGGAAGGCTGAGGCAAGAGAATCACCTAAGCCCAAGAGCTGGAGGTTGCTGTGAGCTGTGATGGCACAGCACTCTACCAAGGGTGATAAAGAGAGACTCTGTCTCAAAAAAAAAAAAAAGGAGTTTTACTATAACAGAGATCAGTTTGAAACAATTGTAATGGTGAACTTATGAATTCCATTTTGTGGGTAAGTTTTTCAAACACAGCTTGGATGAATCGCAAAATGATTTTCTAGTTTACAATACCTGATCTTGCTCATTGTAGCCCCGATGGTTTATATGATATTTTTCCATAAAGATGGATTCTGAGTTATTATTAGACTATGTAAAAATATTTTACTATTCTTCCATTTCAGCAAATATTTCTAATTACTTTTTTGAAAAAACGTATTTAGAGTTGCTTATCTTTTCTTTCGAGAGAATTTTTGACCTGTTCGCAGTCAGGAGGGCTTGGAAGGGAAGAGAACAGCGTTCCCTTGGACTTCCAATTCACAGCTCCGCTGGAGATCGGGAAAGATAATTGCATCTGCAGTGGCACTAAAGCGGCTGTCCTTTTGTTCTCCTGTTTAGAAATTACATTTCCTTCAATTATGCCTATTTTTGGTATCGATTTGCTGCCAAGCAGCAGTTCCTTTTGATATATATTTGCTAAGACCCAGTTCCAGGCTATTTCACGTCTTTCCCAATGCTAAAATGCAGATCTCATTTGCACAAGCTACATTTGGGGTTCGCTCATGTTTACCTTCTGGCACAGCCTGCTTTGAGGTTCCTACCTATTGTTCTGGGCTCTCTCTTCATCCTGCTCGTGTGTGATGGGAGTGCTGACTTCCTGCGCCCCCAGCCCACACATTCCATGACTTCCTGTCTAGCTTTATTTGGGTACTTAGCAATTTATACTTCCTGCCTTTCAACCCAAGCTGGAGGTTGGATTCCGAGAACTTCTGCACATCAGTAAACTATCATCTTTGAAAAGCTAAGTCCGTTCAGGAAAGTGTCTAGGCAAATGAGATACAATTAATGATTTAATGTTTTCACTCCTTACTTGCGTTTAGTCCCTACCAGATGGAAAGAAAGCGAGAGAGAGAAAGACGAAAAGAAAGAGATAGAGAAGGAAAGATGAAGAAACAAAGAGAGAGAAAAGATTGTAAAGTTGATTGGGATCAGAAAAGTAATCGAAAATACAGCTCTGGGTCTACTAAGTTAGAAAGGGATAAAATAATATAGTCACTGTCTCCCATGTGGCAAATGGACATGTGAGCTTTTCAGCTTACATCTGTTGATCTGATATTATAGTCTGTAAGTATTAAAAATACATTCATTAATATTGGCTCTATGATTTAATACTTAGAGCCCTTGGTGTCTGTTCAGAGTGAAACACAGTGTCACGACCATCAGGCAGTTTTAGTCTGTCTTGCTTCATTTGCTGATACTATAGCTAACATTGACTGTCTCGCCTCCTCTTGTATTTCCTGCTATAATGGTGCCACTGATCATTTGCCTAAGACATATGGTCTATAATCCCATGATAGTTAATTTTACATATTTCTTCATAAATGTTTGGGCTACGGCTACTTCATTGGTTCTGTTTTGTCATTCAGGGAATAACATCAGTAATCCACCCTTCCGATAAAAGAAGAGATTAAACATTCATGATAGTTTTTAACCTTGTAAAAAAACAAGGAACCCTTACGTATTATCTCTAGAAAATAGATTGCTAGTTAGAAGGAATTCCATACCATTCTGTAAACCAGTGATCATGAGTTAGAAGCAGTAAAAGCGTAAGAACTGTCTGTGGCTTGCACAAGAACTCAAACCTTGCTAATAACCTGTGTCTACCACAGAATGCAGCATTCGCCATTTTGAAGGCCAGAGGTATTTTTTAGATTCTGATGCGCCTGCTCTCCTGCTGTGACAACTTGTTTTGTCCACTTACATAAATAATGGGCCTTCCCAGCAGAATGACAGTATCTGTAAGTTGCACAGAGGAACTCTGACTCCAAAGCAGGAGATAAACTTGCCTTTATCTACCGGCAGTTTCAGAACCAGTTGTAAATTTTCACTGGTGCTTCTGGTCTTTCTCCTCCCAGCTCTTCTTATGTGTATTTATCTACAAAAGGATCTTTTAAAAAAAAAAAAAAAAAAAAAGGCATCACAGAAAAGAGGATTCTTCCATTGAGTGTGGACTCTTTCCCCCTTTCTGGTTTTTGGGTGTGATACAGCTTCTTCACTGTTCAGAGAGAATGGAACTCTGCTCCAGATTGAGGGATTTGAGGTTCTCTTGTTCTACACCAACTTGGCCTTCTGGCCCCTTTGTTTTAGGGGGAATGACATAAACTCTTGAATAGCTGGGTTGAAGTGCTAATATTTGTTTTAAAATAGCATATCTTGAATTCTCCTGAGCTCTCCATGTCATGTGTGCAAATGGATGAGATTCCATTCACTAGCAATTGCCACTTAACCTCATCTTTCCTTGGCCTGGGTTGGAGAGTTGTTGTTTTTGTTTTTGTTTTGTTTTCTTCTTCTTCCTTTGTTAGCTCATCTCTGATCATGTGTGAGCAAAGACACGTTTTTATTATTTATTTATTTTTTTTTTGAGACAGAGCCTCAAGCTGTCATCCTGGATAGAGTGCGGTGGCATCACAGCTCACAGCAACCTCCAATTCCTGGGCTCAAGCGAGTCTCTTGCCTCTGCCTCCCAAATAGCTGGGACTACAGGCGCCCGCC
>CAUYON010183404.1:0-27546 GCA_963573935.1 Arctocebus calabarensis | reverse complement strand
GGCTGAGCCCCCAGAGCCATGGGGTTGTCAAGTTGCATAAAGCAGATGATGCCCCGTCAAAGAACTCCAGAGAAATCTCCCAGCTGCCTTTCAGAAAGGATACTAAGCACCTCTTTGCCCCAAGCCATGCCTGGCACAACCTGGCAGCCCTGCTCGGAGATCCAGAAGGAAGAGCAGCTGCTTGCATCGAGTCCTTTCTCTGAGCTGGCGGGTGTCGGTGCTTTCTCAGCACCTTCTCCAGTCCTCCCGCAGAGCCAGCAGGGAGGACCCCCTGCACTGGGACAGAATTCAGGCTCAAAGAGGCGCAGGGCAGTCCAACGGACAGAGCTGGGATTCGAACCCAGGCCAGCTCTTCTGCGGACGTCATTCCTGCTGAGCAAGGTGAAGCCTGGGCTAGATGAGTGCCTGAAGGTAGTTAGCAATGGTGAGTTCACATCTCTAATACTAACAACTGCTCTTATCAGACTCTTGCTGTATGCCTGTGTTTTATAGCAATGTTGCATTCATTTTCATAACAACCCATTGCTATCCCCATTTTAGGTGTGAGGGCTCTGGGAACTTAAGTAACTCAGCCACAGCTGCAAGGGTGTGAACCAGGATTCAAACCCAGGTCTGTCTGACTGTGAGATCCTTGCTCCGAGCTACACTCGTTAGTGGTTCTAATTTTTGTCCTAGGATCTCATCAATCCTGGGCTGCCCCGTGCGGCAGGTAGGACAGCTTGAAGACTGGCAGGAGAACAGGGGACAACTTGGTTCTGCACTCGGCCACCTGTCCCTGGTAGTGTCATCGGCATCCAGCTGTAACACACATGCCAGGCATTGGGGTGCTACTTTCATGGTAATTAGATTAGCCCAGAACAAACGGTGAGCGGCAGTTCTAATTCATACCCGAGGGAATCAGCCTTGGCTCAAGGGAATATTTTAAAAGGCTAAACTGAGGCAACTTTTAAAGGTACTGGCTGACTCACTACCATCAACTCCACTTTACAAATGAGGCAACTGAGATGTCATAGGTTAGGTGACTCTCGAGGCCACGCAGCTACTAAGCAGCAGAACATGGGCGGGGCTTGTGGCTCTAGACAGTGCCTGAGACAGAGACCTCCTGCCAACGGACTCAACCCACACACCCCTCCCTTGTCCTTGGCACCTCCATTATGAAAGGTAACGGCTCCCCTGGTCAGGTCCTGGGACTGCAATGTGATACAGTCCTGGCTAATGGGGTGTAAGCAGAAGTGCACTAGGAGCTCCTGGGAAGGTCACCGCTTTTGCTGCTGAAAGGGATAGATGTTGTCGCCTGCACATCTTCCCACCTGCTTCTTAGGTGTAATGGGGTCATGTGCTTTGGGGTAGCATCAGCCGTCTTGCAACTTTGTATGAAAGGCGAGAGCAGCTGACATCATGAAGCCCCTGGACCTACACCATCAGATGCCCAACTGAAGAATTCTTGGTATGGGCAACTAGTACAGTCCTTTCTGTTGAGATTGCTAAGTGTGGCTTTCTGTCAATTGCAGCCGAGCAGCCTTTTGAGTGATGAGCGTCCCGACAGGGCAGAAGGAAGTGGGAGAAAGCTTGTGAGGCTGTGGCCTTGTTGCCGCTATTGATTAGTAAGCACCGAGATAGGGAGCTGTTCATCCATGGGCAATGAAGCTCTAGCATGTGATGACGAAACTTTTGGAACGATGACGCTTGTGTAAAACCAGCATTTCGTATCTCCAATTAAAATGCGTGCCAGGCAGATCAATGGGCAGACACAGAGCACGAACTGAATAAAATTGATAGACTTTCAGGAGCAAAGTTGTCAAGGGCTATGGTCCTCCCTACAACCCCTTGACAGCCCATCAAACTTATGTGAAGATCTGAGAAGGGTGGAAAGGAGGGCAGTTGAGAAGGACAGAAGTCAAGGTTGGGGGCCCTGAGATAGTTCCCCCAAGAAATGTGGGGATATTGACAACTCTGCCTGACACCCTTGATATAGTTTATATATTTGTTTTCCCCAAATCTCATGTTGAAATTTGATCCACAGTGTTGGAGGCGGGGCTTGGAGGCAGGTGTTTGGGGCATGGGGGCGGGTCCCTCATGAATGGCTCAGTGCTGTCCTTGTGGTGGTGAGTTCTCACTTTGTTCATTCCCACCAGAAGGATCATTAAAAAGAACCTGAGACCTTCCTCCCCTGATTCTTGCTTCCTCTCACCATGCGATGCCCCTCTTCACCTTCCACCATGACTGGAAGAACCCCGCGGCCTCCACCAGAAGCAGGGGCTGTGCCATGCTTCTTGTACCACCTGCAGAGCCCTGAGCCATAAAAGGCTCTTTTCTTTAGAAATTACCCAGCTTTAGCTCTCCTCCATAACAGTACAAACGGACTAGGACACCCTCCCTGCTCCTCTACGCTCTCTCTCCACTGGATGTATAATTGGCAATTTCATGCAGTGACTAACAGCATAGGCTTCAGATTGTCTGGGTTCAAATCTCAGTTAGGGGCACAATCCAGTCATGAAACTTACTATGCTGATGGCGTTGGCCACGTTACTTAAACTCCCCAAGGCTGTGTGTGCTTCTCCATCTATAAAATGAGCTAATACATGTCCTAATGCCTAATTCATAAGGTTATCATGAGGCTTAAATTAGATCAGTTGTGCCGGGTACCTGTGTCAGTATCTGGCATGTGGTGTGTAATTGGCAATGTTTTTAGCATCTACAGCAAGAGCAGGTGGCTACTTGTCCATGTGCCGTTAGCACAGTGAAAGGCCATCTCGCTCTCTGCTTAAAACCTTCTGTGCTGGCCCTAATGCTCTTACATAATGCGCTCCCTTTGGGGTTAGGGAGCCAGGGTGGGGAAGGCAGACAGTCAGGACCTTGGCCTTGGCTGGTTGAAGGCCTTGACTCGTGGCCTGACTTTCACAGCAGTAACCTGTTTATGCCTAAGAAGGCAACCTTCCACAAGACAGGTCAAGACAGGCACAGAGGTGAGAGCAGCCCATGAGCCAGGCACAGAGGTGGACCAGACACCCTCCTGGACCTCATTCAGCCTTACGATTTGAGGTTGGGATAAAATTGAAGGCAATAAATTTAACTCTAAGTGAGACAACCTGGGACTTTTTCCCCCCTCTTTTAAGTCTGGGCAATCTTCCTATTAGTCAAGGGAACGAGCCATACATCTCCCCATGGACAGAGTGCTGGGCACACAATACCCAGCACTGTCTCCTCTGTTTCCAGAAAGGGTTGATGGATCCTTCCTCTCACATTTATTTCAGCCATTAATGTGGCACAGTAGAATTTCAACACAACAGAAATAGCAGGCAGAAAGGTTGGTCCTGTCAAAAGCTCTTAATATAATTATGAGTCCGACCTTCGCATGTGTCCCCAACCCAGGAAAAAATTAGGCTTCAAGACACTGGGAACCAAACTGAGGTGGGGGAGGGCAGGACTGGGCAGGCTGAGGACAGGCTGATCCATGCAAGGGCCTCAGCTGCTCTGCAGAAGGACCACGGGAGATATGAGATGCCGCCGCCCTGCGGGCTCCTTGGGAATTCTGCAAGTTCATAAAGCCCAGGTGAGAGCTTGGATTATCCTAGGCAACAATAGTGGCTCTAATAGTTTCAGCTGACGCATTACAGCTACACCCACGCCCTGCAGCGCTTCTTGTGCACAGACTCTTTGCTGAAGGTTAGTTATATTGAAATAGGCTCTCATCGCCCCCTCCCCCCACACACACACATCCACAGTGTCTGCAGAAGGTGGCTGGGGATATCTGGGCCTGGGCACCAGGCTCCCAGCATGCCCAGCCGGAGTACCCAGGCTACCAACAGGAAAGTAGATTTCTTCTCCCCTTGAATATTTGCTTTATGTTTAGTGTTTAATTTTCTCTTTGAAAGGCAATCTACAGAATGAAAAAAAAGAAAAGCAGTCCCTAAAGTCCATTCTGAGCTGTCTCTATCCAACTTAATTTCCATTCTAATGTTTATGTAGCTCCCACCGTGTATCTGGTATTTGTTATTCTAATTCTGCTGCTGTTCTCCTGGGGTTTGCTGCTTTGTCTGGGGCTTGCACTATACCATTTCTGGGTTTGGAGCAGCACTACAGAGCTTGGGTGTGGATGGAGGGGGCTCAGGAGAGGCTCAATACACTGGGAATGAGCTCCCCCTGACTTCATTACTCCAAGCCCCAAAGGTAGGCTGCCCTTTGCTCTGCTGGCTGCCACCAGGACCCCAGAGCAACCATTGCTACCCTGTTAGTCAAGTGGCAGAGCTCTGTGCTCTGTACGCAGAACAAACTTGGGTCCCCAAACCTGGTCCTCCGTAATTCTGTACCTGGCTTCTGTGGACAGTGGAGCTGATGAAATTGAAATTGCCTTTTATAAAATTAATAAAAGGCTATACATTTGGGACAGTAATAGGGACCTGAACGCTACAAAGGTATGGGCATAGTTAAAAAAGAAAAAGAAAAACCAAATATATGCATACATATGTATGTGTCTGTAAGTTATTTCCAACTTTCCTATAATTGCTTCCTAAGGCTGGTCTTTGCAATATCTTCCAGGCCCTGCATTCAGGTGGATCATCTGACCCAACCATATCAATGATCTAAGGAACTAACTCAACTGGTTTTGCATCCTTGGTCCTGACTCAGCACAAGAAGACAATTTCTCCTTCTTGATCCTATGAGTTTATTTCCAACCAATCAGCAGATCCAACTGCCTAGCCCTTTGCCTACCAAACTATCTTTAAAAACTCTCCCAAATTCTTGTGGAGACAGATTTGCAAATTTCCTCCCATCTCCTTGCATGGCACCTATGATGTTAAACTCTTTCTCTACTGTACAACCTGCTGTAACACCCGCATCTCAGTGTTTTGGCTTCCTCTTGAGCAGTGAGAAATTAACTTGGTTGGGTTGTAACACTGACTGTTCCTTTAAGAGGCACCTCAGTTTAACATTTAAAATGCTCTCTTGTGAAGCCAGATTGCCTTGGTTTTGAATCTCAGAACTACCACTTACCAATTATGTGTTCTTTAACTTCTCTGTGCCTCAGTTTCATCATCTTTAAAGTCAGATACCAACAGTACAGGCCACTGTTAGCCTTAAATGAATTAATAGATACAAATTACCTGGAAGAGGGCACATGCATCAGTAAGCCCTCGGGGTTTGCCTGGATGCAATCCTCAGCATGCTCAGCAGGGTGCGCTGCACACCCCAGTGGCACAGAGTGTGCACAGGGCGGCCTTACTGCTGGTTCTGCTGAACCCAACTGCCTGGTACCCACTTATGGATCCCATTGGACTAATGGGTGCTTCCATCCCTTTAGGCTACATCTTTATCTTTCTAGCCCACCTGACCAATGATTCCTGTAATGTGACTTCTTTGTTAGGAAAGCAAGAGGGCAGGAGGGTAGGGAAGAATTCACAGATTCTCACTCTCATCCTCAAGGCCAAGGCCACAGGACCAGGAAGTGGCATGATAAGCATTTACACCCATGTGGACTTGACACTCAGGACACACTTGCTTAGCAGTCTAGGAGGTCCCTGGAGGGGGAAGGGGTCATGCCCTTTTTCCAAGGGGCTGCTTGTGCCATCTCAGGCTTTGGAGTGGTGAGTGGTGTGGACGATTCCAACAAATCTCTGAAAACCGAAGTAAGTCTGTTTCATAATCTTCAAAGATTGGAGACATTCCAGGCAGTGGAGAGAGAAGCTGGCCTACTTTAAAAAGCTTCAGAGAAGGAAATTCCCAACACGTTCCAGACCTGGGAGAAGCTGCCACCTGCAGGCCAAGCATGGCTCTTTCCAAAATGCTCAGCTGTCAGTTCCATTCTCACTTTCCAGGTTTAGATTAAACCCGAGCCTATGGCCTGCTGGAGTTGCATCTGGGCGTGTGTGGACAAAGCCTCTCTCTGCCCCCCTCCAAATTAATCCCTTGGCAGGACGTGCAACTGGCTCTGTAACCACTCTCTGCATGGACCTAACCCACTTTGCAGCACATGGCAGCTGCCTAAGTTAGCGGTTGCTCCACAGCGCAGAAATGTGGATTGGAAGTCTGTGGGCTCTGTAGGGGTCCAGGCTGCACTGAACCTCCAGCAAGCTGAGTAGGGCAGGTGAACTCAAGAATGTGGGTTTCCTGACGCCGGGGCTTGGGCCACAGGGAGCAGATCTCTATGTTCACAACCTGCCTCCCAACCCCTCCTCGGGCCTTCCATGCTCTAGATTACCCAGTCAAAGAGGCCAGGCCCCTAGACTACCTGTGATTCTCTGTTTAGTTTATGGTTAGATCGGCTGGAAGTAGCTGCTTTAGGCTGAATTTCCCTGCCTCGGGGGCACTCCAGCATTGCTGTTTCTGGTGGATAAGGCAACCCCGGGTGGAACCGAGAAATTGCCAGTCTTTGGTGTCATTCGCTTCCCAGCCACCATGTCCTCAGGTCCTGGCTTTCCTACAGTCTCTGCCCACCAATCTGGGCAAATGTCAAGGATGCAGCCAATTAGGGTGGGCTGGGACCTCCGTTACTCCTCTGCTACTGCTCCTGAACTGCCCCTGTTAGAGACTCATCTTCCTGAGGCCTCTGCAAAGCACGGCTGGTGTGTAGCCTTGTGAAAAGGATGTCTCCCCCCTCAGGATCCTCACCTGCACAGCTGGGAGACAGCAGTTGTGTGAATAAGTGATGAGCTATGGAACCCTCCAGGAGAGAACATTCATTGCAGACACATACTACTCATTAGCCACTTAAAACCTCACCATTAAGCCCGACACGCCCAGGCTGCTGGGTGAGCCTGGCCACTGGCTGGGTGTGAGGCCTTGCTGAAAGGAGGCTGGGTTCGTTTGGTCTGGAAGAAAGGGAAGGAAGTTTCCTTGAACCCAGGCAGCACCCCAAAAAGATAGTAACAAAATCCAGAACTCCCTGGACGGAGGCATTGAAAGGTATTTGGGAAAGAAAGTAGAGAGGAGATGATAAGTGAGCCATCTCAAATCAAAACAATTTGCTTTCATTGCCATTTTGCTCAAAGGTGGCTCATGCTCAGGCCAAGGCCACAATGTGAGGTTTTCTGCCTCCTCCCTAACTGTGGCCCCGCCTTGCAGCCCATTCACATCACATCGCAGCACAGCCTTGCGCTATGCAGAGGCAGCTGATCCCCTGGGATGATCCCCAAGAGTGCAAACACAAGTCCTTGGACGTGTTGGGGGAAAGGTTGGGCAGAGAGATGGCTTCGTCCAAGGCGTTTGGGAGGGTCTCAGGATTGGGAATCCTATGGAAGAATGGGAGGAGGGCAGGCAGAACTTTCAGCCAACAAGGCTCCTGGGCACTGCGGAATCGCACCAGAGGCCTCTCTGCTGGAACAGCTGACAAGAAAATGAGAAGGACAGTCACATGTGTGAGTGAAAGGTCAGGCTGTCTGGGGCAGGCTGCCTCACTCTTGGATCTGGGAAGGTCTGCGACTAGAGAGGGTTTGTTCCCCCAGCAAAGCCTCTTTCACCAGCTGCCCACTGGCCGTGGGCATTCACCAGCTGTCCACTGGCCGTGGGGATTCACCAGCTGTCCACTGGCCGTGGGGATTCACCAGCTGCCCACTGGCCGTGGGGATTCACCAGCTGCCCACTGGCCGTGGGGATTCACCAGCTGTCCACTGGCCAGGGGGATTCACCAGCTGCCCACTGGCCGTGGGGACCCCGCTGCCTCCCTCAGGGCTGCCTATAGAAGGGAAGGGAAGGTCTCCAGGAACAAGGCGCATGAGCGGGGCAGCATGCAGAAAGCTGAGCCCGACTACAGTGGAAGCTGACTGGGGTGTACCTGGTCTTCCTGTCTTGGATCGGCCCCAGAGGAACCAGCCCCCCATACCCCAATCCTGTCCCCTGAGAGCACCACACACAAAATTATAGAAGAGGCAAGTTGGTGCATCTTCAAAGCTGCGGACATGAAGAAGGCAATTTCCCTGACACTTGCGCACCCCTACATGCCGTCTGATTACCTTATTCATACCCCCAGCTTCGAGGCACTGAATGAAGCTGCCCAAGTTTTTGCTGAAGAAGATGAATGGGCAGGCGCTGGCCCAGCCAGAGCCGGTTCTGAGCCGTCAGGCGCCACTTTCGCCATTAGTACTCAGAGCACAGGCCCTCCTCTCAGTCACTCTGGCCTTATCTTATCGATCCTTTTAATAGCAGGCAGTAACAATTTATTAGCAATTTTCCAGAGTCTCTGCCTGCTGGCTAGATGTTTTTCCATCTAGAGAGCTGGAGTAATATGTCTTCTAAGTCTGGCTCTCCTCAAGGTACTAAGGGAGCCCAGGCTGACTGAGCTGTGAGGCCTACAGAGAGGGAACAAGTGAATCAGGACATTATTATTATTATTATTATTTTCACTTCTTCCACTAATTGTGCAGTTTCCAATGAACACTTGTGCTGTGAGAGAGGGAAGAGGGAGACTAACAGATCAGAGAAAAACACGTATTATTTCAATCTTATATTGTTGAAATCTTTACTTCAATTTTTTGTTTCCCCTCATAGAATTGTTTCTTAAAAGCGAGGCCACAAGAAGGAAGTGGGAGGACCGAGGCACGCAGGTCAGGCGCTGGGTTCTAGAGCACAGCTGCCCCAGCCTGCTCTGGGTCCCTGCACAGGTGACTCAGCCTTTTCGATGCCTGTGTTAGAGCCATGAGGAAAACCAGGAAGAGATTAAGCCACTTCCCTACCTCTAGACCACGGGTTGATTCATGACCCCTTCTGATTCCTGAAAATGAAGAACTGCAGGGATGACAGGAGAGTCTGGTGGACCACGCTGCAGCCACCACCATGCCCCCAAGAGAATGAATAGGAGAAATTCCGGCCCACATACAGCGCCCGAGTCCTTCTAGGAGCCATCAGGGGCTCCGCAGGGGCAGGTGTCTGTGGCTGTGAAAATTCAAAGTGTTCTTCTCGTTGACGGCCTATAGGAGCAGACGCCAAGATAAGGCCAGGGACTAATAAAGCCCGAGAGGAGGAGGAATTCTTCAAGCTTTGGGATTGATGTTACAAAATTGCCACTGGCTTTGATGCCAGAAACAGCTGCTTCCTAAGGGAGAGACTTGTCCACCCCAAAGCCCTGTTCTGTTAAACCCCCTTACCCCAGCTCTTCTGCCCAGTCCTCTGCCTTGGTGCCCCCCTGTCCTTGTACCACCGCTGTCCCTAACCCTCGGCTGGAGGGTTGGTCCTAGAGCTGCTGCCTACGCAGGCCACAAGCTGCCAGAGTGCTGGGGACTTCTCCTTGTATTTAGTGTCATAATAACAGATGTTATTTAGCTCAGAGTAAAACAGAGGCTCAGAAAGAAGTGACTTGTCCAAGAGCACTCAGCTGATACTCGGCTTCAAAGGCAAGTTCACCTGTTTTATTATTTCTTTTCCCAGTATTTGTATTATAGTAAGATATCTATGTACATCAATATATTAATATAATTATACTTATAATTATGTAACTTATAACTTTGTAGTTTATTATTTTTTATTGAGGTTTTTATGTTATTTATTTTATGAATAAGCAATAGTTCATGTGATTGAAAATTCAAAATATACCTAAAGGAATGTGATGAAAGGTCCTTCTTGACCTTTGTCATTTGGTCATCCAGTTCCCTGTGCAGAGGTAACCACAGTCAGTTGGTTTCTTGCATATTCTTCAGAGACAGGGGCAGAGAGATAATAGGCCTATCTAGTCTTTTTTTTACCCTTTTAATACAAAGGGTAAGCACAACACATCATTCTGCTCCTTATTTTTTCCCTCACTTAGTATTTTTTCCCACACAGTATTTCTTGGAGATCTTTCCATTTCAATATATAAAGAGTTGCCTCTATTTATGGCTCCATAGAAGCCATATGAATATATGAAGACATTATATTAAATTGTGTTTTGATCTGAAGAGGTAAATACTTCCCCCACTCTCTTGTCTTCTGCATTTTGTTTTACAAGTTCATCTTCTGTCTAACTGAACATTTCACCTTCAGGTTCTGGAGGGACATTCCACTCCTGGAGGGCAAGTTGGTTCAGCCTCAGTCTGTATGTGGAATTTCAGCCTCCTGCAGGGAAGGTGTCTCTGCCATGTACCCTGGAATTGGGTGCATTGCTACCTTGTAACTGTGATTAAGAAGTATTTCTGATGTTATCTGGTCATCACCCAGTCCATGTTTTCAGGAATCCAATGAGGTTCAAGGTCACATGTTTTATGAATTTATGGAGGGGATGTTGGAAGAGGCTGTGATGTGGATGTCACTGAGAGCCACACTTTTGATAATTGTTCCGTAATGGAGATTATAGAGTCACAGAATTTTAAAGTTAGAAATGACCGTACAGGTCGCCTGGTTTTACTCTGCAACATGGCGATGGATAAATGGAAACTGAGAGCAGTTAAGCGACCTTGTTAAGATTAAGAGAACACACCACTCAGCAGCAAGAGAGATGTCTATGATGACTAGAAAGACAATGGCAGCGTTTCCTGCCCGGGTGCTGGATATTGTGCCCCCAGGCAGCGGATGTGGCCCAGGAAGCAAATACCAGATAGCCCCTCAGTGTGAGTTTGGGATATTTACAGTAATTTTACCAAGGAGCACTGTAAGATAGGTCATTACAGACATTCAAATGCTGGTGAGGACACTACAATTTGAGTATAACATATTCTGCTTTTGATAAAATGAATAAATAACACGGTAGTTCTTAAAGAATGCTAACATAATGGAAACATCAAGAAAAATGAAAACGTGTGCAACTCTGGTGGTTGAGTTAAACCACGTCTCTTTCATGTACTTAAATTCTCATTTTACATATTTGAGTTCATCAGACAGGAATGCCTCCAACTCAGAGATGGGGTGCATCGTGACCATGACTTTGTGGTGTACACATAGGTTAAAATGTATACACTTTAAACACATGTAGTTTGTGGTATGTCAATGATACCTCAACAAAATGGTGTTTGAAAGTGGCTTGATGATGGAAAGACGTGGAGGAAATTTAAATGTTTATTTTTAAGAGAAAGAAGCCAATCTGAAAAGACTACATGACGTTTGATTCGGAGTATACGGCATTCTGGAAAAGGCAAAACTATGGAGACAGTAAAAAGACCAGTGGTTGCCAGGCATTAGTGGGGAGGGAGGGATGCATAGGGGGAGCATGGCAGATTTTTAGGGCAGTGAAACTGCTGAGTATGACACGTAATGGTGGATACATGTCACTGTACATTTGTCCAAACCCATAGAATGCGCAACACCAAGAGCAAACTATGGACTTTGGGTGACTGGTGTCAATGTTGCCTCATCAATAGTAAGAAACGCCCTGCTCTAATGGGGGAGGCTGTGCCTGAATAGGGGTGGGGGTGATATGGGACCTCCTTGTACCTTCTGCCCAATTTATGTGTGGCTTGAACAACTGGGGGATTTATTGTCTCTCTTATCAGGTGCCTGGGAGCAGAGAGGATGAAGGGTTGGCGCAGTGGTTAAGATGCCATGGAGGACCCAGATACTTCCCATCTTCCCGCTCTGTCTCCCCTTATGTTTCGGAGGTCACACGAGTGGAAAGGTGCATGTTAGGTGCAGAGGAGCATATTCCTGCCTATGCCCGTGTCTTTTTTTTTTTTTTATTAAATCATAATTGTGTACATTGGTGCAATCATGGGGCACAATGTTATGCCTGTGTCTTTTTAAAAGAGAAGAAAACTCGGCTGCACGCTCCTCCTAGCCTTCCTCTGGGTTCCACCAGCCAGCACGTCCATGCTCTGTCTGCCAGGATAAAAGGGCTGCCAGCGAGCACCTTCCAGGGCCACACTGGTGCTTTCAGAGCTCAGTGGCTGTGCTCTTCACCCCTGGCCCCTAGGCGTTCTCAGGCTCTCCCTCCCCACCCTTCCATCCCTGAGATGGCTGCTCAGACCTTTCTGTGTAACCTCCTTGTCTCTCTGTCTAGAGTTTCGTACGTGTTCACTGTTTCAACCATCAGATGTGAGCTTCTGCAGTCACCACTGTTTCATGGGGAACCAAGCACAGAGCCAGGGAACACCTGCTCTTGAAAAGTGGACTTGGGCAGGAGAAAAGGCAGATGGAGCTTCTTCCATCCTGGGGAGGACAAGATGCCACGGTGGGAAAGCAGCTTGAGCACAGGAGCGAGTGCGAAGCCCTGACCACCAGCAGGCTTCCCTGCTAAAGTAGCAGGAATAGTCAAGGCCTATCATCAAGCAGGACAGACTGGATGGTCCTACAAAACCCTACCTGGAGTGTCACTCTGAAATGAAAAGACGAAGGCTTTAGGGCAGAGACGGCACAGCTGGTCTCGAGGGACAGAATCCTTGCATTTTTCACTCAACGTTTGGTTCTTAGCAGACCTCTAGTAGGTAACTTGGGAAAGACGATAGCAATTTTTAAGGGGTTAAAAGCTATTAAATGGGCAAAGTGGCAACCTTTGTCTATGTCAGGTGCAGCTTCACAAAACATCCTCCCCTCTCTCAGTTCTCTAGAGGAATGTCTAGGAGGAATCCTGGGTCTGAAGTAAACCTGGTATTATTCAGGCCTCTATGACTCCTCAGATCTACAATCACCTCTGCTGGACACAGATTCCTTGATAGCCAGAGGAAGAGCAAAATATGCTCCTGACTCAGGGATCATATGGTAATTTCAGTGGTGACCTCTCCTGGCTGGCCACAGAGTCCCAGGTGTGTCCTGCAGCTTCAGGTCTTGGCTTCAGTTGGCCAAGGGCCCTTGAGCACTGGTTGTTAAAATCAGGATGGGGTCCCTGCTTATCTGGCCCCCTCTACCACGGCCGTCCTGGGGCTGTTTATCTGAACAGTACAGATAGATACTCAAAGAGTCCAGCTCACTGACTGCGGACTTGCAAAGCCATTGAGGAATGAATGTTTGAGCTGACCAGGGAGAGATCCCAGCTGAGCAGAGCCTTTTCCCTCTTTCAGGTCACCAGAAGCACAGGAAGAAAAGCTCATAGCACCAGCTGCATCTCACTTGCCCTCATCCCGGCCCCTCGACTTTGAGTTGCACCCACTTACAGGGGTCTCCAATTGCTGAATTCTTCTCCACAGCTTGGGAATTGCTGGCCTCTCAAAACCATGCCACTGGCTCCACTTGTGGTCCCAGGGGAACCGGGAGACCATGAGTTTCTTCTTCCCAGTGCTTTCTTCCAGCAGCTGCTCCCAGACTGGCTCCCCATGAGCCAGCGACCTCTGTCTCCGCTCCCCTCTCTCTGAGTGAGAGGCTCTGGCTCCTCCTTCAACAAGAGGGCTGACGCCATCCTCCGATTTCTTGCCATCCTCCGATTTCTTCCCTTCCTCCTCCAAGAGCAACATGTCTTCTTCTCTCCTGTCTTCATTCTCCTTAGTGAGCTGATGTGCTAAGTTTCCCCAGGTCTTCCCCTAACTGGAACCCACTGATCCCCACTACTACCTCCTCCCTCTCCATTTCCACCCAACACTGCTACAAGGTAACCCGTCCTGGCTCCAGCCTCCGCCCTGTCCTGACAAGTCTCTTCCAAAAGCACTGTTGACCTCCTGGTCACCAAAGTCTAGGGCCACTTCTTCCCCTCCTCGAGATCCCGCCTGCCTTGTCTTCCACCATTCCCTCTGTGGGGACCCCCAGTGGCTTCCGGGCTGCCCAGTCAGACACCCACATTGCAGTCTGGTCTTTCTTGTTCAAATGAAAACATCCCTCTTTGTCAGTCGCTTACACAATGAGCCCTCCAGGGTCGTGCAGTCTGTGTCCACAGCCTGGGCCCAAGGATCGATTTTGATCCTTTTTTCTTAAGATGAAAGTGCATACAGATATATTATAGGCCTCAATCAAAAAGCGAAGAATAATTTGAAAAAAGCTCTTGAGGTTTTTCTAATTCCTGAAACCGCACTTTTGACTTGAAAGCTAAATGTCTAAGATGGAAAGACCTATGCACGATTGAGAGGTATGAGACCTGTCTGGGGTCCCCAGTGAGGGGATGGCTCCTTCGTGCCATCTGCTTCTTCAAGCGCGATGGGGGTGGGGTACAGCAAAGGCTTGTGGGGCAGGGGTGGGGAGCACGGGGAGAGAGGGAGGAGAGCAAAGGGGAGGGAGCCCATCTGGGCTTCCACAGCCCACCCCCGCGTGTTGGAGAATATTCTATTCCATTATTTTCTAGAATTGATTCCAGAACTTCTATTCTGAGGAAAATATTAGAAATAAAGATGCTGTTCTTTTGTATCAGTTTTACCCTTTGTTGATATGAAATGACTTAGTCACCTTGTAGGGGAAACAAAGAGATTGATTCATGGTGATGTGACCCTCTTGGCACTTCTGGTTCCTTTTTTCCTGCTATATATCAAGACTCACGCCTGTAGGAAGGGTATTTCTGCACTCACAGAAGAACTTGGGAGAAACCTGTAAGTAAACTACCAAAATAATCTTATTTCTAAAATTTCTTTTTTTAAAAAAGGATTAGTAAATTGAAAGAAACAGTTGTGGCTGGCAGATACCTTCAGCCCCCTTCCTCTACCTCCAACAGTCTATGGATGTAGAGAAACACCAGAAAGAGAGCCCTTTAGCGTTGCTATCTGGAGAGTGGTATCTCAGGGAAGATGACTGGGCGAATATTGTCTTATTGGAGTAGCTTTTTAAACATGCTTCATTGTCCTGGTTTTGACCAATGAATCCCCTTAAGCAAATCTCCTGGAGGTGTTTGGCACGCACAACCAGGGGCGGAATTGTTCCATAGATGTATTCTGTTTACCCGGTAGCTTTTATTCATCTTTTCTTTCTTGTGCGAAGGTTGCTGTCACTGGGTGAGGCATTTGCTGACTTTCCCAAGGCAAGAACGATTAAAATAAAGTTCGGAGGAATTCACTGCACTTCAGATGGAGGCCTCGGCTCCGCTCAAGCTATTTTGGCAGCCAGAGAGGACAATATGTTCTGAACCAAATAATAAGTTTGCAAGAGCTTAAAAAAATGAAAGAAAAAAAAAATGAAAAGGAAAAGAAACCCCCCATTCTTCCTTTGTATGTTCTCAAAAGTGAGTGCAGAGCCCTGTGGCCAAGAGCGGACACTTTTCTCTGTGCCTTTATTTCAGAGAAGCTGAGCTAGCAGAGACCTGGGACTCAGCTAGCCCAAGGGAGTGGAGGTCCCAAGAGGTGAAGTGGCTCATCCAAGGTCAGCCAGCCTGTCCCGGGTGGAGGCGGCTGGAACACAGGTCTCTCAGCCCTGCCTGGTATTTTCTCCTGTGCTGCTCAGCCCTTTGTTTGGATTTCCTTTAATATGAGATTCACAACCAGCCTGAAGAGAGTGAGGGAGGCCGCAGGGCTCAGACTGGATCCCCCCGGGACCTGCAGCCTGGCTGGAGGAGCATAGAAAGCAGAGCAGCTCTCTCCATTTGGGTTTATTTTTCCCCAAGGTGTCTGCAGATTGTATCTGAACTTGTGCAGAAGCCGTCTCTGCTTAAGAGCAGGTCAGAAGGCGCTCTGGTCTCACTTAATGGAAATTGCAGGATGTCAGACGAGGAGGGGCTTCCGCAAGTGGGGCACGAGGGGAGGGGTGAGGTGGTGCCCAAGGTCATTGTCTTCCGGCCTTTCCCTCAAGCAGGCCGTGTTCCTTCTGCCTACACTTGCAGCCACTTGGGTGATTACATCTTCAATAGCCTCTGTCTAGAAACCTCCCGGGGTGGCCATTCCTCACAGGCTGTCATTCTGACTTCCGGGCTCCGTGTGCTGTGGCTACTGCCTGGACCTTGTACCTGAAGCAGGGACGCGTTCATGTGCACCTGGAGGGTTGGTCTGTGCTCAAAAGACAGTGCTCAGGAAGGGTGGTGCACTGACTCCCCAACAAGGTGGGCAGACAGAGCTCTGGGGGTGTCCCCCATGCCAGGGCTCTCCCTGCTGCCACTGACATATAATTCTCCCCAGCGAAACAGCCGCGGGGTGCACCCCTCCAAGCGGTGTTGCTAGCCAGCCTGTGCAGGCTGATGTTGAAGTCTGGCTGCTTCCGTTTCCCATGGCAACAGCTCAGCCTTTCATTAAAAGTGGGTAAATACGGGCTCAGACTGACTCCAGACTGGCCCGCAGGGCTCTGGCTTGGACCGGGGTTGGTCAGCACTGACCCTGTTCTTCCCTTGTTCCCTCCTGACCAACTATACAAAAATTGTTTTCACCTTGGTGACACTGTGCTGTGGGCTCTGGCTAAGACTTCCCTGCCTGAACGGTGGTACAAACTCTAGTTTAGGGATTAAAACCATGGAATGGTAATTACTCTTGGGATATTGCTGTTGGTGAAAGTAAGAAGCAGGTGCTCTGTCCCAGCTGGGGAAACAAGGACTCTGAGTCAGGAATAAACATTATTAATAATGGGGGAAAGGCTTGGCACCCATAGCTCACTGCTCAAGGTGCGGGCCACATACACTGCGGCTGGCGAGTTTGAACCCACCCTGAGTCTGCTAAACAACAATGATGACAACAATAACAACAAAAATAGCTCGGCATTGTGGCAGGCACCTGTAGTCCCAGCTACTTGGGAGGCTGAGACAAGAGAATCGCGTAAGCCCAAGAGTTTGAAGTAGCTGTGAGCTATGATGCCACAGTACTCTACTAAGGGCAACATAGTGAGACTCTGTCTCAAAAAAAGGGGGGGGGCAAAATAAAGAGAAACTATAGGTTAAAAGGATGAGGTAACCTTTTAGAAACTGCCAGAAAAAAAGCAATAGAGAGACAGACAAAGGCACTCGATCCCGTTAGCATGAGGGGAATAAAATAGAGATCTTTTAGGCAAAAATAAATATTCTCAAGGCATATAGAAAAAGCTTCATGTGTGAGACTGGAAATTGGCTTACAGCATGATTGAAAAATGTCCCAAGGGATAAAAGGGAGCAAGGTGATTCAGGGAAGTTGGAGGTGGTGGAGGCAGAGTAGAGGGGAGGGGAGGGCCCCCAAAGCATCTCTCCCCATGCCTCATCAAGGCTGCAAACTGACAAGCCATGGCCAGAACCAGCAGTCAAAGCATTTAAAAACAGTTTGAGCCACATTTTTTTTTTTTTTTAAATCTGAATATGTCATCCAAAGAAATCCAGATTGCTGACTGAAATAAAAACAGAAAAATCTGACAACGGAGTTTATAGAGAGCCTTGAAGAACGTCTGCTGGGTTGGGAGCTGCTGCCCTGCAACTAACCAGGGGCATGGTCCCTCCCTCCCTGGGAGACCCCCTGCCCATTGTCACAGCCCACACCGCCAAGGAGCAGCTATTTCTCCTTATTTCCTTCACTCTTTCAAGTGCTTGTCTGACCCCTCAGGCATTTGAAATGCTGAGTCCTGCCCCCACTGCTCTGATGTGTCAGCACAGAGTGAGCCCTGGTCGTGACCCCTCCCCCCAGCTCAACCAAGAAGGGGAGACCAACACTGAACGCCCCTCTCATCCCTGACTCTGGAAGAGGCGGAACTGCAGACCAATTATGAGCCTGAGCCCAGGGTGCCCTCATTTCAGGGGTAAGCGAGGGTGAGCCTAATGCTGGCACTATCTAAACAAAACACGGGTGTTCATGAGCCACCTGATGCAGCCAAGCAGGCATTTGGCTGTGGAAAGGGGCTCGAGAAGGCTCGGTGTGGCTGTGCTGTCGGAGGAGAGGAGGACACAGCCTGCAGTTGACAATGCTAGGGAGTTCATAATGGCATCATTGAATCTGCATTTCAGGGTACGTGCGTGATTGGGACCCTGGGAACACATTTCAACCAAACTTCGATGCTAGTCTTTGAAGATCATGTTAAAGAGGTCCTGAGGAACTGCCCATCGTGACCTCACAGTGTCAGTTACCCATGGGTTACAATCCTGGTACTTCAGCTTCTTAGCTGTATGACCTTGAGTAAGTTATTGACCTCACTGAGTCTCAGTTTTCTCATCTAAAAAGATACAGACACAATAGGACAGGGTTGCCACAAAGATTAGAAATCAAATATATCAGATGCCATAATAGCACCCGGGCACGTAGTAACAAATTGATCGCTATTGTCTATTATTGGTGCCATTTCAGTAAGTCCCAGGGGTTAGCACAAGCTGTAGGTTCTTTGCTAATTACGTATTCTGTGATGACAAGGGCAAAATGGGAACCATTAGGGACTGAATGTATGTGTCTTCTGCCAGTTCATACATTGAAGCCTCATACCCTCTAAGTGGCTATAGTAGAAATTTGGCTCTCTAAGTAAGTAATTGATGTCGAGGTCATAAGTGTGGAGACTTTCTTTCCCAGAAGAGGAAGAGGCAACTGCCTCTCTGTTGCTGAAGAAGAGAGACAAGAGTCTGATGGCCAGAGAAGTGGGTGATATGGTCCCGGTGACCTGTTGGAAAGGCCTTTGTCCTTGATTAACAGTAATGCAGCATGGAAGAGGGGGAGAAATAAAGGAAAAGAAGAGATGCCAGAGAGTTCCCCTTTCCTATCCTTCTGCCATGTAAGGATACTGCAAGAAGGCGGCTCTCTGCAAACCAGGAAGAGAGCCCTCACCAGAACCCAGCTCTGCCAGAACTTGAGCTGGGACTTCCAGCTCCAGAACTGTGAAAAATACATTTCAGTTGCTTAAGCCACCCAGTCTGTGGTGTTCTGTTACAGCAGCACCAGCAGACCGCTACAAGTATGTTGGAAATTTTCACTCTATGACCTAGGAACCAAGGCAAGATTTTAAAACTGGGCTCATGAAGGTCGGAGATGAAATGGTATGTGGTACGAAATACGTCACCGAATGATAAAAACTGGGGTCTCTTTCCTAGCTTTGCTGATGCCAAGATGGCTGTAACAAGTCCCTGAGCCTCTTTGGATTTTATTTTTCTCTGCTGTGAAAATCAGCCAGCTAGGTGTCAATCGCTCATCTAGAACTGTGCTATTTGATACATGGACACCAGTCATTTATTTTAAGGTCAACCATTTGCATTTTATTTAATCATAATCTATATTTAATTTATTTAATTACTGATTTTTTTGCTGGATTGAGCTGGTTGCCTCCTGCTGTTGTGGAGAGGACCCTCTTCCTCCTGGCTTTTGGATCTTTTTCTGTAGAGTCTATATAGACATGTAAGTCTTATTATTTTTTTTAGCAGTCCAGCTCTGCTTTCCCCCCTTCCTTCTCAATAACATGAGTGTGAATCCTGGCATGCCTTGCCCTGAAGCATTTGATTCCAGTGACTCTTCTCCAATGCCTGTGACTTGTGAGCCTGAAGAAAATTATCCCTTCTTGCAAATGTCTTCCACAGAGATGCCCCACACAGAGACGCCTCTTCTTTCCTACTTCCGTGGATCTGCTGACTCAGGGCAGCCCTGCTTCTTCCACTAGTCCCAAAGTAGAACTATCCACTCTGTAGAGAAGAGTGCAGTGAAGAAGGAAGATAAGGCCCAGGTCAAGAAACAGAAGACCAGAACCCTGCTCTCTGTGACCCAGCTGTGTATACTCGTGATAGATTTCAGAGACAGAAATAGCTCAGCCTCTAACAGATGCAAGAACTTTCCAACATCCTGAACCTCAGCTACAAACAGATTAAGACCTGGTTCCAGAACCAGAGAATGAAATCTAAGAGATGGCAGAACAACAACTGGCTGAAGAACACCAACAGTACAACCCTGGCTCGGGCCTCAACACCAGCTTCCCACTCAAGGTCTGGAATACGGAATACCCAGGCCTTTGCTCTCTCTATCACCACGTGTGTCTGAGGAACACATCTGGAAACCTTCCAGTATGGAGCACCCAGACCTGGAGCAACCCAGCCTGGAGTCACCAACCCTGGAACAGCTGGTTTTGAAGCAGCCATTCCTAGAACAGTCAGACCTGGGGCACCCAAGCCTGGAACCGTCAGCCTTGGAACAATTCTTTCCTTAGCTGGGGGGGAGGAACCTCTACCGTCCTGCCTGCAGTTACAGCAAAATTTTCTTGCCAGTGATTTGGAAATTGCCTTGGAAGCTGTTGGAGAAAGCCATAATGCAATCCAATGAACCACTAAGTATTTTAGCTCCCTACAAACCATGGATTCATTCCTAAATTACTTAATGAACATGCAGCCTGAAGACGTGTGAAGAGGGGTGCATTACTCAGTTTCAGGCAGTGGCTGAATCCTTTCCTCTTGTAGATTTTTCTCCCTCCCTCCGTCCCTCCGTCCCTCTGTCCCTCCATCCCTCCCTCCCTCCCTTCCTTCTTTCTTTCTTCTTTTGTGAGACAATGTCTCACTCTGTCACCTTGGGTAGAGGGTGGAGACTTCACAGTAACCTCAACTTCTTGTGCTCAAATGATCCTCTTACCTCAGCCTCCCAAGTTGCTGGGACTCTAGCCACCACAATGCATGGCTTTTGCTCAGGCTGGTCTTGAACTCCTGAGCTCAAGAAATCCACCTGCCTGCTTCAACTTCCCAAAGTGCTAGGATTACAGGGCTGAGCCACTGTACCCCACCAATTTTTCTTACTTTGGAGGAACTCTTCTGCCTCTATTGTGGCTCTCAGTGTGCCTATTTCAAGATTGGAGTCTCAGCAGAGATTCCAGTAACCTTGGCTGCTATGGACAACATGATAGAAGACATCTCTGGCTATAGATAAGCAGATGTAATACTAGTTGGGATAGCTTTAGGATTTAGAATCTAACTGCAAGAGCAGGAAATAAAAAACACAAAGACGTGTGAAGGATTATTCTCACTTTCTGGGATTGAAGGTTTTGTTATTTTTTTCTCATAAATGACTACTTAGAAGGCAAGGATATTTTTATTTCAGATTACTATGAGGGCACAAACCATTAGGTTATATAATTTACCATGAAAGGTTAAGGTCAGATTTGTAGCTTGTCCTCAGGGATGTGTCAACTATCCGTGCATTGTACCTGTTGGGTATGAAGCTACTACACCCTTCTTCCCTCCCTTCTTGAGTTTCATTGAGATTTTCTCTCATGTGGGTCTGTGATCCCCCCTCCCCAGACAGAGTCTTAAGCTGTCACCCTGGGTAGAGTGCCGTGACATCACAGCTCACAGCAACCTCCAACTCCTGGGCTCAGTGAGTCTCCTGCCTCCGCTTCCCAAGTAGCTGGGACTAAAGGCGCCTGCCACAACGCCTGGCCATTTTTTTTTTGGTTGCAGCCGTCATTGTTGTTTGGCGGGCCCAGGCTGGATTTGAACCCACCAGCGCAGGTGTACGTGGCTGGCGCCTTAGCCCATTGAGCCACAGGCGCCAAGCCTGGGTCTGTGATTTTTGATCTTCTAGTTTCAAATGAGTATCGAGTCCATGTGAGGATTGTTTTCTGTTCTTGTGATACTTAGAAGAATGTTCTCCAAATCCATCCAGGTTGTTAAAAAGGACAAAAAATCTCCATCTATTTTTGTAGCTGAATAGTATTCCATAGTATACTTAAAGCATAGTTTATTAATCCTTGTGTTGAAGGGCACGTAGGTTGTTTCCACATCTATGGTATTGTCAATTATGCTGCTATCAACATTCAAGCATAAGTGTCTTTTTTTCTTCTGGGTAGATATGTATTAATAGGATTACAGGGTCAAAGGGTAGGTCTACTTTTACTTTTTTTTTTTTAAGGCAAGCATGAAAAAAAGTGTATCAAGGAAGAGAAAGGTAGGTTTATAGAGTAAGAGCAAGATAAAGGCTTACAGAGAAAGATGGGTCCGCCACAGACAGTGAACAGGCCCCCACTGCCAGGACAGGTAGGCAAAGAGGCCTATTTTTAGGTCTTTGAGGGGTGAAAGGCTTTGCTTATTGAAAACCTCGATTGTTCCAGTGAAGGATTAGCTAGAATGCACGTCATCGATTTCCTCTGCCCCTTTCGGCTCTGTTTCACTACAACCCTTACTTTGTTCATTATTCTAATATTTGTAGAAAGGTGTGTTGCATTTGGCTGCGTCCTGATGCCATCAGTCCCAGTTTGCCTGGTCTAAGTACAAATAAATAAAATCCAGTTTACCTATAAAAAAATTACTAAATTATTTAAATTAACATCAAATTGAATAAAAGTTTAATTAATTACATTATTCATTAAAATTAATAATTTTACTTTGAATAAAATTTAAAATTTAATCTGTCAGTGGCACCAGCCCTATTTCGAGGGCTCCACAGTCACAATGCCTAGCGCCTGCCATGTTGGACGCTGACACCGCAGATATAAAATGGGTCCATCATTACAGAAAGTTCTATCAGCGCTGATTCTAGAGTTTGCCACTCCAAGTCTGGTTCTCAGATGAGTGGCAGCACTCAGGAACTTGTTAAGAATGCAAAATCTGGAATGCACCCTAGACCTTCTGAATCAAAGTCTGCATTTTAACAAGAGTCCCCTAGGGATTATTACACTCAACTATAAGAAGTTCTGAGCTATAAGATTCCCTCTGACCCTAAAGAGAAAAAGTGAGAATCTGAGTATCTGCTTGGCAAAGTCTTTGAGAAAGAAACCAGTAAGCAGCTGGTTAAAATTCTGATTCACTGATTTGCCTAAAAGGAAAGAATTGGGACTGTGTGAAGAAAGATCAGCAGAATGGCCACACCTGCATGGCAGCAAGAAGCGAATCAGCCAACGTCTAAGAGAGGCGTGGACAGCATCACAGCGCTCTCCTCGGGCGTCCAATCTTTACCTCGTGAGCACAGAACCGAAGTTCTCAGTTTTCTCTGACAGCAAAGAAACAAGAAGAAACAACAATGCATTTACTGGGCACCTTATTTCCGGGGAGTCTCAAGGTGCTTGCTAGGGTTCCTCACATTCCACCTCACCGGGAAGGAGCAGGCAGGTCTTCCATTCAATCAGGGGAAGCGAGGAACACTGGAAGTGACAGGGGGCCGACTGGAACACAAGCCTCGGGGCCTGTGGCCCAAGATGCTGCTCCGTGTGGCTTCAGCTATAAAACAGGGGGGAAATGGTTTTGGTCCTCTCGCGACAGAAAGTTTTAGTGTCTTTTGGTGACATGCTATTTTCAGCACAAAAACTAGAAGGATAATGGTAGAGCTGTTGCTTGTTAAGAAACTGTGCCTCTTCCAGGACAAAATTGCAGCAGTATATCTTATTTGATATGAGATCTTATTGCAAAGTGTTAACATTTTAATGTCTACATAAATCTCTTTCATTAAAAAAAAATGACTGTTTTAAGAGCATACTGTATGAGGATGAAGGGAAGAGAATGGAAAAAGAGATCCAGAATCTACATTATTAATTTTTTAGGAAGCAAGTAAAATGGTACCCCATAAAGAAAATTAGAAAAAAATAAAACCGCTGAGATTTCTGATTCAGTGTAGAGAGGAATCTGCTAAATTGAGACATAGCCTTACAGAGACAACTATTTTGATGTAGGGCAAAAAAAAAAAAAAAAAAGTGAACAGATAGAGGAAATGGTTTTGTGATATACGGATCAGGTCTTAAACAGCCACTGGTAGAAATCGTGGTGTGTCTCCAACAGGGACAAACACAAAGAGCTGAGAATGCTGTCACATAACCCAGTGTCACGGACCCTGGGCATGGTGCAGGGGAGAGGGCTGCAGGAGTGGGGCCAGCCTGGTGTGAGTCCCCCTGTGCCATCCACTCTGTGTGATCACTGACAAATCTCAGCAAGCGCCCAGAGCCCCAGTTTCTGCTGTTTAAAATGCAAAGAACCTCCACAGATTTTGCGTGGGAGTGGGGGACAGTGGCAAAAACAGTGACTATCTATCAGTGTACCAGTTGGTCAAATAATGGTTTGAGGTCAGTGCATAGGGACACAGCTGGGAGGAGAGGCAGCAACTCCTGGCCTGGTCTGAGGCAGGCTTCTTTTGCTCGCCAGCCCACCAGCCTTTCTACCTGCCGTGAAGCAGGTCTGACATGGGTTGGCAATGCTGGGGGAGGTTCAGGAGCACAAGGACCGGTGGTCTCTAACTTCCTGGGGGCTGTGCATGTTAGTATTGCCAACCTCCTATGCAAATTCTAATTCTGAAAGGAAGCAAACTTGGAGGGGGGGCAACTATGGCCTTTTGCTGGTCCCCATTTCAATTACTATTCTAATTCCCTTTCTTCTTGACAGAATAAGAACATCCCCACAGGGGGGATCTGGAATCTCTGCTAAGGCCAGTCCTACATGGCAAAGACCCTTCTTCAACACGCAAGTTCTCCCCGTATCTCTTTCCTGCTCTGAGCATTTCCATTCAGGAGCCCGCTCTATTCTTGCTGGAGAAATTTACACACATTTGTTCCTAACCTGTCTATTTCCCCCACCTTATGTCTGCCCTTCATTAACCTCATTCAGCCTGAACACAAGAAGAAAATAACTTCCTCACCTCTGGCTGTTCACTTCATGCCCTCTAGACAATGCCCAGATTCATCTCTCTCGGGGTGTGTGGCTCACAAACCCAGCCCCATCCTATTTGATGGGAACAAGGAATTTATATGAGAGTATTTAAAAATTGATCAATAGCCTCATTAAAATCCCATGCGTATATTAATAATATAATACTCTTTAGATATTTCAGGTCAATTAAAAGATAAAAATATCAGATTTATTTTGTCTTACTCTAAACAAAGCTAAGCCTTTCTGAGTCCATCATAGACCTAATTCTGCATGGCTGATGGGGTGGTCACAACCTCACAACACCTTCATTTCCAGATCTGAGAATAAAGAAAAGATGGTTAACTCACTGACAAAAATATCCTTATTTTCCTCATAAGTTTCTTGGAAGGTAACTGTACTCAGAGGGTAGGCAGGTTGAGGAGGGAAGAAGCTATGGTGACGGGGCAGATACAATGGCCTCAGCTCAACTCCACATTTAAGTCTGGATATCCTTGGTGTGCTTTCTGATCCATAAAATTGGAGCACAAGAAAATAGACGGTGTTTAAAGAGTAATCTTACATAATGTAAGTAATTGACATATCCAACTAAGGTTCAACTATTAAGGCTTATAATATTGAATGGTTGCCTTTAGCAATTAATAATGATTCCCAATAGACCAGTATGGAATTTAGAGCTTAAAATAAATCAGCATTTATTATTACCCCTGTGTCTGTGGTCATCTGGTGCTGGTTAGAGACTAGTTGGTCTAGGATGGCCTTTTTTTTGCACACATCTGGCAGGTGGATGGTCATTGGCTGAGCTGGCCATTTGCTTTTCACCATCCAGTAGTTCACTCTGGTGTGACAGGCTGAGATGACAGCTGCCCAAAGGTGTTCATGTCCTAATGCCCGGAAAAGGGACTCTGCAGGCATGATTTAGTTAAGGATCTTGAGATGGGGAGATCATCCTGGATTATATAGAAGCCCAATGTATTAAGAAGGGTTCTTCTAAGGAGGCAGGGGGATCAGTCAGAGAGAGAAGCGGCTCAGAGTCAGAGAGAAAGCAGAGGTTAGAGAGGAGGAATATGCCACACGGATGGCTACGAGAGACGAAGAAGGGTCCGTAGACCAGGAAATGCAGGAGACGTATAGAAGCTGGAAAAGGGGAGGAAACGCTTCTCCCTTAGAGACTGCAGAAGGATCCCAGCCCCGTGGACCTGACTTCTAACCTACAGAATCGTGAAGGAAGGAATATGTGTTTCTTTACAACACTGTGTGGTGATTTGTCACAGCAGCTAACGCAGCCAGGTGTGGTAACACAGTAGCAGAGGTTTCCAAGAGGGCGTGTGGGAGGGGGGCATAGCTCTGAATTGTCACTGTCCTCTCTGCCACATTCTATTCTCAACCACAAGGCCAGTCCAGATGCAAGGGTTGGAGAAGTAGGCCCCACACCTCGTGGAGTCTGTTTCTCTCTCCTCTGGGTGGGAGAGGCTGGAAAGTCATACTGCAAGGGGTGGGGGGCAGAGAGGAGGAAAGAGCTCAGGCCACTTTTTGCCATCAGTCTCCCACTCTGTAAGTGCCAGAGGACATTCAAAACCACTTTCTTTCTTTTTCCTTTTCAGGGACTCAAGGAGCATGGGCGTCCAGACCTCAGGCATCGCTATTTTCCTAAGTCTTTGGGAGACGTACGTGTGCCCAAGAAGCCCCAGATGGACACACTTCATCCAGCACTTGGGAGTGTGTTGTGGCTTTGCCTTCTTTTCGGTGGGCCTCCTCTCTGTGGCCTTCTGCTGGTTTCTGTCATCGGTCACAGCGCTCACGGCCTCCTGGCTCCTGGCGTGTGCCCTGCTGTGCTGCTCCAGGCACGCGCGCTGCTTCCTCCTTCTCGCCTTCCTGTCTTGCGGCCTCCGTGAGGGCAGGAATGCTTTGATTGCAGCTGGCACAGGCATAGTGATCTTTGGACATGTGGAAAATATTTTTCACAACTTTAAAGGTCTCCTAGACAGTATGACTTGCAATCTGAGGGCGAAGAGCTTTTCCATACATTTTCCGCTTTTGAAAAAATATATTGAGGCAATTCAATGGATTTATGGCCTCACCACTCCACTAGGTCTATTTGATGACCTTGTTTCTTGGAACCAGACCCTGGCAGTCTCTCTGTTCAGTCCCAGCCACGTCCTGGAGGCACAGCTAAATGACACCAAAGGGGAGGTCCTGCGTGCCTTGTACCAGATGACAACCGCAACAGAGGTGGTGTCCTCACTGGGTCAGAAGCTACTCGCCCTCACAGGGCTTCTGCTGGTCCTACTTGGCACTGGCCTCTTCATGAAGCGATTTTTGGGCCCTGGTGGTTGGAAGTATGAGAACATTTACATCACCAGACAATTCGTTCAGTTTGATGAAAGAGAGAGGCATCGGCAGAGGCCCTGTGTCCTCCCGCTCAACAAGAAGGAAAGGAGGAAGTATGCTGTCATCCCATCCTTCTGGCTGACTCCTAAAGAAAGGAAAACCCTGCTGTTGTTTTTCCTCCCCATCCTTACCCATCTCTACATCTGGGTGCTGTTTGCGGCCGTAGATTATCTGCTGTATCGGCTCATTTTCTCAGTGAGCAAACAGTTCCAAAGCTTGCCAGGCTTTGAGGTTCACTTGCAACTGCACGGAGAGGTAGGGTTCATGGGCACTTCTGCTGGTGCATTTGCTGGGCTGTCTTGCAAAAGACCGTGAACTTCCTGAGGCAGTGCCGTGCCTGATTCACCTTTCCTTTCCCTGTGCCTGGCACACTGCTTGGCACACAGAAGGAGCCTGACCAATGCGGGCTCAATTGGATTGTAGTCCTAGTGTTAGGGTGTGACTCTGTATCATAATATATATCTATTTAATAGATATATCATAATATATGTCTATTTATGTATAATATAATTTTACATATATTATAGTCTATTATATAGTATGTTATAATATAATATTATAATCTAAAATCTGAGCTAAAATGCAGGTGCTGTTGGCAGGACCACACTCTTTCCCAACTCCAGGGGAGAATCCATCTGCAGTGCCCACTGACACATTGTGTGTATGGAAACTCTCCTTCTGCCTCCCTCTTAAAGGACATGTATGATTGTGTTAAGATCCACCAGGATAATCCAGGGTAATCTTTTTTTCTCAAGGTCTTTAACTTAATCACATTTGTCAAGATCTTTTTTTTTAATAATTTTATTAAATCGTAATTGTGTACATTGGTGCAATCATAGGGCACAATGTGCTTCATATACAATCAGAAATATTTTGATCGTACTGTTAGAGATAGCCTTCATGGCATTTTCTTGATCACTATATAAAGACATCGATACTCTACCTTTAATAAG
>CAUYON010183398.1:0-10883 GCA_963573935.1 Arctocebus calabarensis | reverse complement strand
TCTCCATTGGATCTGATCTGATGGAGCTTTAGTCACCAGAGGGACGGGAATATGCTCCGTGAAGGGGCCGTGTGTGCAGGGCGACCTGCAGGCACAGAGGCAGCTGAGAACCAAAGAGCCAGGCAGGCAAAAGCAGCTCATTGGTAATCAAGGATGATTTGTGGATCCTATGATTTCTAGGTTTTTTTTTTGAGAGGAATCCTCAAGCTGTCACCCTGGATAGAGTACCATGGCATTACAGCTCACAGCAACCTCCAATTCCTGGGCTCAAGCAAGTCTCCTGTCTCCGCCTCCCTGTGGCTGGGACTACAGGCGCCCACCACAACGCCCGGCCAGTTTTTGGTTGCAGCCGTCATTATTGTTTGGCGGGCCCGGGCTGGATTCGAACCCGCAAGCTTAGGTGTACATGGCTGGCGCCTTAGCCCGCTGAGCCACAGGCACCGAGCCAGATTTTTTTTTTTTTTGAGACAGAGTCTTACTTTGTGCCCTGAGTAGAGTGCTGTGACCTTATAGCTCACAGCAACCTCAAACTCTTGAGCTCAAGCAATTCTCTTGCCTCAGCCTCCCAAGTAGCTGGCACTCAGGCAGCCACCACAACACCTGGTTATTTTTAGAGATGGGGGTCTCGCTCTTGCTCAGGCTGGTCTCAAACTCATGAGCTCAGGTGATCCACCTGCCTCCCGGACTGCTAGGATTACAGGTGTGAGCCATTGCGCCCAGCCTCTTACAAATAATTAGAAAGGAGAGGATAAATGAGCATGGAAATTAAGTAATGCTTAAAACCAAATAAAAACAAGAGAACTACAAATCAAAATTCAATGAACAGGGTGTGTACCTGTATTCCCTATTACTTGTCACGCTGATGAAGGAAGATTGCTTTAGCTTGCATATTCAAGACTGTTGTGCACCTTGATTGTGACTGTGAATAGACATTGTACTCCGGTCTGCACAACATAATGAGACTCCATGTCTAAATAAATAAACAAAATTCATGGAGCAAGGAAAGTTTTATAGCCTTAAAACACTTAAGTTAAAAAATGAAAAACACTGAAAACGAATGAGCCAGCCATGTAACTCAAGAAGTCAGAAAAGAAGTGGAGTGAACGCAAAGAAAGCAGATAGAATGAAATAACAAAGGTATAAATCAATGAAACGAACAAACTGGCGATTCAACACAACCAGAGGTCAGTTCTTCAAAAAATCAAATAAAGGGCACCTAGAGAAGGGGCCCTGTAGCACTGCCTGAGCTAGGCATACCCTTAGCGGGTGGGAGCAACAGTGTGGTGTTCAGGGAAAGTGGACAAAGGTGAGGGGTCAGCACAACCAGGCCTGTAGGCCTCTTGGACATATCTGGATGTTGTCCAGTGAACAGTGGGGAGCCATGCAGGGGTTTTGCACGGGGGTAGTGTGGACAGACTGGGAGGCAGGATGGGATGGGCTCTGGAGATGAGCTGGCCAGAGCTTAGACCAGGTGTGTGATGTAAGCCAAGGAGCTGGGAGACATGGCACAGGCTGGCGGGTTGGCAGGTGGGGGAGGGCAGGGTACTAGAATCTGGGACTGACAGATCCCTCGTTCAGTAGCTCTTGCTCTTGCTTAGCTGTGACCCCGGGCAAGCCCCTGAGTCTCTCAGTGCTGTAGGTCCCTCACATGTGAAGTGACCCAAGTCTACAAGTCCCTCCCAGCCTAGGGTCAGTGTCACACACCCCACTTACTGGCCCGAAGTTACTTCCTCGTCTTCTGTACTAACTGGACCCCGTTTTGTCAAGGACCTGCCAGCACACCTAGGGATGAACCTTGACTGGCTCTACTGTGAAGGACTGAAGGTTCCCACAGCCAGGTTCTTGTTCATCCTGAAGGGACTTGGGTGGGGTGGGGGTGGGGGGAGCAGGGTATTTCTCCCTAAGAGGAGAGACTCAGAGTAGGGGACCCATTCTGTGGTGCCCCCTTTGCCATGAAAAGACAACCAGACTCGTGGAGGGCTCCAGAAGGGAGTGAAAAAGCCCTGAGTGACACCTGAACGCTGAGCCAGGCCTTCAAGTGCCATCTTCCAAACCTGATTCTGAGTAAATGACAAATGTCCTGGTGGTTTAGTCACTGCAAGGCTCGGGCAGTGGTGTAGAGGGTACTGCTTGGAGCCTGTGCTGGAGTCCCAGTGCTGCTGTGCGTCCTCGGGCGAGTTACTCCATCTTTCTTCTCCTCAGTTTCCAATACTTCCTCCTTCATAGGCGTTTACACCATTCAAAGAGAAAAAAACATATAGAAGTGGCGCTGCGCATCTTTCTCACTGTCGGGGGTTCAGCATCCTCTACAGCCTGCCTGTCCTGTGTAACGTCCCTCCCTCTGCCACACACACACACACACACACACGCTTGGCTCCTACTCTTTCACACACATCTTGGGCAAGCTGTTTATCCTGCCAGATGAGCCCTCCCGGTCCCCTCTTCCCGGGTACTTCAGTCCCCAACCACAGGCTCCCAATATACCCAGGGGAGACTTCCCCCAGTGGTGGCGGCACGTCCTACCTCCGGTCCCCAAGGCCCCCGCCCGCGCACCCCGGGACGACAGGGTGAGGAGGGGGCTCCGCAGGGGGAGGTGGGAACCCCAAGCGGCCGCCTAGGGCTCCCCACCCACAGACCCCGCGCACCACCTCACGGGCCGCCTGCCTCTGCGCTGGTTTCTCTGACCTGCGCGCAGCTCCGCGTCGCCTGGGGCCGGGGCTCCGACAGGGGGACCAGCTGGGGCCGCCTCCCGCTGCAGCGTTCCCCGATCCCCGCCCGGCTCCGTCGGAGTCCCCAGGAGCGCGGCGCCTCCCCGTCGGGCCCAGCTAATGGCGCTAAGTGATTCCCGGCCGGGTGGCGACGACCCGCGGGGCCCGGGGACCGAGGTCTTAGCAGTCTGAGCACAGCGCGCCTCCCCTGGAGCCCGCAGGCCGACGGGGGCCGTGAGCCCAGCGCTGCTCCGGCTAATTTGTGCTCCACTCCACTCCCCCACCCCCGCCTCTGCGCTTGTCCCCCGTGGGTTCCCAGACCCACGAAATGTCCTGTCTACAGCTGATCTACCGCCGCGGGGGGTTCTTGCCCGGTTGGCTGACTGCCTGAGGTGGTGCTGGTGTGAGCAAGCCTAACTCTTCCCCAGCCAGCAAAGGCAACATCCGCCAGCCCACGGGGGGGACCTCTTAAACTGGAGTTGGGGCTTGAACCTGGAGTTGGGTAATCCATCCCACTTGCTGCTGCACAGGGTTTTATTTTTATTTTTTTATTTTTTTAGAGACAGAGTTTCACTTTGTCGCCCTCCGTAGAGCGCTGTGAAGTCACCACTCACAGCAACCTCCAGCTCTTGGACTTAGGCGATTCTCCTGCCTCAGCCTCCGGAGTAGCTGGGATTACAGGCGCCCGCCACAGCGCCCGGCTAGTTTTTGTTGCAGTTGGCTGGGGCCGGCACCCTACTCACTCAGCCACAGGCCCCGCCCTGTACAGGCTTTTAATATAGAAAAAGAGTCTGTTGGAAAATATTTTTCCTCATTTATTTTGCGCTTTGTTTAGCTTATTTTTGCTGGTAAGAATTAGTATGAGATCTTTTTCATTTCTGATTTCTTTTAAGCTTAATGTAATCCCCACTGGAGATAAATATTCAAATTTGGCTCCCCCTCCAACTGATTTTTATTCCATTTAGCGATTCAATCCAGCTGCGATGTACTTTGGAGCGAGGTGTGGGTCTGAAAATAAGCCAGGCTGTACCCCACTTTTTCACTTAGCTGTTGTGGAGCCATTTCATTTCCATACCTGTCTGCCTCAGGCTCAGCAGTTTTCTCATGGGTTTGTTATCTCTGCTCAATGGACTCTCTTTGATTCAATTCAATAAGCACTTCTTGGGCTCCAACAACAATGTTTGTTTGTTTGTTTGTTTGTTTGTTTGTTTGTTTGGATAATGTCTTGCCATCTTGCCCAGGCTGGCGTCAAACTCCAGGGATTCTCTCACCTTAGCTGGGACTACAGGGGTGCTCCGTTGCACCTGGCTAATTACAACAATGTTTGCTCTCTTTTGTTCACCTCATTGTAGTTTACAGAGCATTTATATCATCTACAGGATTGAGAAAACCACTGGAAAACAGAGGAGAGAAAGCTGGACTTGCAGCAAGCAGGAGAAGCTGCTTGAAAAAGCAGCCAAGCTCTCCCTACCAGTAGCAGAGATGTTATGCGGTACATTCAACAGCAGAGGAAGAACGCAAGAAGGAGGGGGAGAGGCAGATGTTCTCCTAAGATTACTTAACTGCTACCTCTTCTTGGAAAAGGTAGTCTAAAGGGCAAAGGCAAGAAAGTACTTGATAGAACATTCTGAGATTTGGGGTTTAATCTGGAGGCTTGCAACAGTTTGTTATGTAAGGACTGCAGAAAATCTTAACCCTTTAAGATTCCTGATTCCGGCACGGTGCCTGTGGCTCAACGGGCTAAGGCGCCAGCCACGTACACCTGAGCTGGCAGGTTCGAATCCAGCCCGGGCCCACCAAACAACAATGTCGGCTGCAACCAAAAAATGGCCAGGCATTGTGGCCTATATTCCCAGCTGTTTGGGAGGCAGAGGCAAGAGACTCGCTTGAGCCCAGGAGTTAGAGGTTGCTGTGAGCTGTGATGCTACGGCACTCTATCCAGGGTGACAGCTTGAGGCTCTGTCTCAAAAAAAAAAGAATGAAGGATAGAGAAGGGCCACAGTGAGTCTCAGGTTCTGGGAGGAGGAGCTAGTTGGATGGTAGAGGGATTGCAGAGTGAGGGACGCTGGAGAGAAAAGGGGTGTAGCTGAGTGTTAGAAGTTCAGCTTTGAGCACATTAGGTTGGAAAGACCTATTGGATATCCAAGGTAAGGTGCCATTGGGCAGTTGTAACAACAAGTCTGATGCTTGGGGGAGAGCCCCAGGATGGAGATATGAAGTTGAGAATTATCAGTTTGTAGAGAGTACATAACAGCACGGGATTAGATAGATCGCCTAGGAATATTGAGTTCTGGGATTTAGATTGAGTCCAACATTTAGAAGTCAAAGTGAAAGAGGAAGAGGCAGAAAAGGAGTTAGAAAAAAATAGCCAGTATGATGGAGGAAAAACGGAGGGTTTTGTGTCAATAGAGCCAAACCATGTTTTAATAAAAGAGAAGCGCTTCAAACATGTCAAATGTTGCTAGGGGATTAAGTAAAAGGAGAACATAATCATGACCACCAAATTTGGCAATTCAGGTGGCCAGCCTGAATCCAAGAACAGAGAGGCACTCCAGTGGCCTGAGGAAAAGGGGATCTGGCCTCTTTACACCTGCCTGGGGCCAGAAACCAAAAGCTGTTTTCTCAGCCTGGGCCTATTCAGTGGTGCCCCCACTAACCTCCTCCCAGGCACAGAGAACCTGGCCCTGAGATGATACCTGCTCTGGTCCCCACAGACTAGAATCCTAGAGGAGGTAGGAACTGGGCAGACACCTGTCAGTTTATGACCTTAGGACTTTCAATGGACTGGTTTGATCAGTGAAGAGGAAATGTTGACTTCTGGATAAAAATGGCAGATGGGCCACAAATGAAAAACCAAGATGACCGCTAACTCTAGGAAATACAAAATGTTGTTCAGAGGTGATCATCATAATATTCTGCATGGCTTAGCATAGAAGGGCATAACTGTAGCCCCCTCTTTTTTGAGACACAGTCTCACATATAGCTGGAACTAGTGGTGCCTTTCACAATGCTCATCAATTTTTCTACTTTTAGTAGAGACAGGTCTCACTCTTGCTCAGGCTGGTCTCGAACTCCTGAGCTCAAATGATTCTCCCACCTTGGCCTCCTGGAATGCCAGGATTATTGGGGTGAGCCACTGTGCCTGGCCCACGCTATGGAGCCTTAACAGAGCAACACCTGTGGGCCAGGGTTATCTTCAGGCCATGAATAGGCTAAAAATATTCCTTCTGGGCTAATTCAGGGAGCTGCTGTCTCCGGAAAAGACTCTTTAGTTCCTCATAAAAAATAATGGCATTAATAACAGATAACTATGTACAATACCATTGTTCATTAACTTTACAATGGGCAGGCACTTTTGTAAAGCCTTCGTATGTTGAATTATTTCGGTTCTCATTGCGACCTATGAGGTGGGTAGTGTTATCCTGCCTACTTTATACTGGAAGAAAGTGAGGCACAGAGAAGTTCAGGGAGCTGCCCGAGCCATGAAATCCAAGGAACTGAGGACATTAGAATCTAGCGTCCCTGCCACGTCAGCTGCCTAGCACTGCCTCTCACAGTTGTCTTCACAATCCCTCAGGGGTCATTGCTGAAAACCCTGGTGTCATGTGCTGAATGTGGGGGGGGGGCCCATCCTTGGGTACTGGACCCCTCACTGTATTGGGTAGGGAGGAGAACACTGTGTAGCTTCCCTGACGCACCCAGGTGCACCCTAAAGAGGAGGTCAAGCCTGGGGGCTGTGCACAGCCTGAGAGGCATGGGGTGGTCAGCCTGAATCCAAGACCAGACAGGCACTCCAGTGGCTTGAGAGAGACGGGATCTGACCTCTTTAGACCTGTTGGCCTGGTGCCAGAAACCAAAAGCTATTTTCTCAGCCTGGGCCTATTTAGTGGTGCCCCTGCTAACCTTCTCCCAAACCCAGAGCCTAGAATGATACTTGCCCTGGTCCCCACAGACTAGGATACTAAGATCCTAGAGGAGATAGGAATTGAGCAGACAGCTGTCAGTTTCCACAGGGCTCTCTTCCCACCTGTGAACCTCATTCCACCACAGTAGCTTCCCACTTCACACTCCTGCCTGGAAGAGGAGTGATAAGGGACACGGCAAGGAGCTGACTCCAAGGGCCCTCATCTCAGAGCCTGAGTCCCTGTACCCTCCTGTCCTCTGCTTCGTGGGTGTATAGGGTAAGGCACATCATGAGCATCCCCCAGAAGCCTGCACACCCACTCTGTGAGAACAGTCCCCTCTGATTCCGGGTCTGTCCCTTCACTCAATGTCTGCAGCTGCCTTGCTCATCATTCAGGAATTACCTTTCCTGGTGCATCCAGTACAAAGTCCTCTGTCCTTGCTGTCCTGGGTGTGTGCTGTTCTTGGTCACTTGTCTTATCAGAGGGCTAACACTCCTGAATGGGTCCCCACATACTTGGCTGTCTACTGTCCCACATTCCTGGGCTAGAGACTGAGTCTGCTCCTAATACACCAGCCCCTTGGGTTCCTGTTGCCCCCTCATCCCCACCTCAGCTCTTTTAGGCATCCAGAAAGCTCAGAGATGTTTTCCAGGTGACCCCCCAGCCTCTCCTTCTCCCCGAGTCTAAAGCGCCTCAGTCACAGTAGTGGCAGCTCCTGTCACATTGCAGCCAATGACATCCTGGCGTCCTGCACCCCTCCTCCACTGTCCCCTGCACAGATAGGTTCACGTGTGTCCCCAGACACCTGAATCACTGCTGACGGCTTTGGATCTGGAAGCCATGGGAGCCGCTGGGGAGAGGGGTTGAAGCCCAGCCTCGCCTCCAGGGAAACACCTGCAGACATAAATACGCAGCCAGAAAAGGCAGCAGCGCAGAGTCGCCAAGCAGTGCTGTGTGCAGTGCCCACCTGCGTGCACCAGGATGCCTGACACCACATTGCCCGCCTGCTTCCTCAGCCTGCTGGCCTTCTCCTCCGCTTGCTACTTCCAGAATTGCCCAAGGGGTGGCAAGAGGGCCACGCCTGATGTGGAGCTGAGACAGGTACTGTCTCCCGGGGCCCATCTCAGGGTTGCCAGCATGGATAATTCCTCAGGACAGACACCTAGGTTCAGGGGCTAGGAAAGAGGGAGAGCTCCAGAAAAGGCAGCCTTCAGGGGAAGTACTGGGGAGGAGGAGTGTGGTGTGGCTGGGTAAAAGGGTCAATAGGGTAGGTCAGAGGGGCCCAGGCTGCTGGGCAGGTTTTGAGGGGTGAAGGGGCTCCTGGACATGTCTGCATCCAGACAGGAATGCAGGAAAGTGAGAGATGCTTCTCTTATAACTGGGCATGGGGCTAGATCAGGGAGAACTGGGTGTCAGGTCTCCTCTGTGCCCATGGGGTCCTGTCGTCTGGACCAGCTGGCATATCAGAGGCTCTGTCCCACCAGCATCTGAGGCCTTTTCCAGACACCCCAGTCTTTCTCTGTCACAGATACCCATGCCCTACACATAGGAGGTCTAGTCTGAGCTCATCAAGCACTGGGTGCTAACCTAGCATTCTGTAAAGAGATTCGGCTGGATATCTACCCTGATTCTCTCATGCTACATGTTTATTCCATTTCCAGCAGAGTTAAAAGAAATCCAATTGCCATGTGCAATTCTGAACTCAATTTTGAGCTGTTGAGCAAACAGAGTGGCCCCTCTGTTTGGCTCCTTTGGGGCTCTGAGGCACCCAGGTGTCCATGCCCTCCTGGGCTCAGACCTCTGCCACCCAACTGGTAGGTAACAGGCAGGTGAGCCGGCAAGGAGTCTGGGCCCTAATTGAGGACCAGTAGCCAAGGCTGTGGTGTAGAGGATAAGTCAAGAGAAGATTCAGGAAATGGGAGGAAGGGTCATATATATTTAGATGGGGGAGTCCTCTGTTGGGGGGAGCAGGGAAGAGTGAAGGGACCATGGATCAAGGGGGGGTGATAGGGCCTGGGGGAAGGTCTGGAATAGGGGAATAGGGAAGGATGGTGGTGACCCACAGAGTGGTAATGGTGATGGTCCCAGAACTGAGAAGGAAAGCCCTCTTCTCCCTACAAGTTGTACCCTGGGAAACAGACTGGTCCGACAGCTGAGGGCCAGGATGCAGAGGTCTATTACTGAGATTTGGTCCTCAGTCACCTGAAGACACTCTAGTAGATTCTGACCCCCAGCCCCAAAGCTGCCTGTGTCCCCATCCGGCACCCCAGCACACACTGCCCTGCCTCACCAGGTACTCCTGTACTCCTGATCTCCCCCACTTCTCTCTCTCATCCCCGCCGGTTCCCTCAGTGCCTCCCCTGCGGCCACGAGGACAACGGGCGCTGCTTTGGGCCCAGCATCTGCTGCTTGGACGAGGTGGGCTGCTTCATGGGCACCACCGAGGCGCTGCGCTGCCAGGAGGAAAACTACCTGTCGTCATCCTGCCAGTCCGGCCATAAGCCCTGCGGGAATGAGGGTCGCTGTTCCTCCGCGGGCTTCTGCTGCGACCACCGTGAGCGGCGGGGGCTGGGGCGGGGTCTGGGGACAGTGGGGGGCCTTGGCCTGTACCGGGCGGGGGCTGAGGTCAGGGGAAAGCTGGGGGTATCTTGGGGGCGGTGCGAGCTGGGAGACCTGAGTCAGGGCGGAGCGGGGCGCGGGTGGGGCGTGGCTGTGTTGGGGGCGTGGCCGGCGGGGAGATAGGGGCGTGGCAGGGCGGGCGAGCCCGGGTGGGAGAGCTCCGGCGGCCGATCCATTATCACCCGTGAGGCTGCAGGCGCTCACACTATCCTCCCTTTAGAGAGCTGCATGGTGGCTCCCGAGTGCCGCGAGGGCTCGCACCGCCGCGCCCGCGCCAGCGACCGGAGCAACGCCACGCAGCTGGACGGGCCCGCCGGGGCCTTGCTGCAGCGGCTGGTGCAACTGGCGCGAGCTCCCGAGCCCGCCGAGTTGGCGCTGCCTGGCGGCTACTGAGCTGCTCCCCGCTCCCCGCGTACCCACCGCGCCCCGCCCCCACTGCAGTCCGGAAAATAAACCTCTGTAAATGCACTGCCTGGTGTCCGTCTCCGTCTCTGGAGGAGGGAGGGGAGAGAAAGGGGAGGGGCACTGACCCTCATCCCCCATCAAGCCTTGGCCAGTCTCTGGACCCTAAGTGGTGGCCAGATCCACTCCAGGGAAGGACAGGTTCTGTAGAGGAAGCGGTCTTGAATCAGGAGAGTTATCGCTAGACCTAGAGTCAGGGCGACCAGGGGGACAGGCGATGGGAAAGGCCAGAGGCCAAGACTCACTTGACCTCGGAGGGAGTGGGTTGGGCTCACCAGCAGAGAGATGGAAGCAAAGGCAAGGAGGGGCGGTCTTGTGAGCGCGACAGAAAAAGACAGAGACAGACAGAGCAATGGAGAGAGACAGACATTGAGAGCAATGATGGAAGAGTGAAAGAGAAAAGCAGAGGAGACAAGCCAATGGGTGACCATTTTGCCCTGATTTTCATCCCAGGAGACGGAGGCACAAACAGTTCAGGAGCCAATCCAGGTCCTGGGATTCCCAGTCCAATATCTATTGCCTCAAGACTGCATGTGTGTTGCAGGGGACAACATCACCCCAGACCCAGCAGAGACAGCGCCATCTGCTATGTGACCAGTGCACCCACCATTAGAGCCCCTCAGCCAGAGTAGGGGATAGATGCCAGCGGGAATCTAGATATAGTCACGCACAACCACACACACACACTCAGACAGAAACATAGACAAGAAAATAATAGCTAGGCACACGCCCATGACCCTGACCACAGCCACAGATGGAGACCCTGAGACCCACATTTAGAACCATACTCAGAGAAACACAGACATGACATAGGTACACCCAGGCACACACGTACATGAGTGCCCCCGCCAGCACTGGGCCTCTCCCTACATCCCTCGTTGTCCCCTCCATCCATCTGCCTCTTTCTCTCTTTGCCCCACATTCCTGTCTTCTCCCTGCCCCTCCTGCTCTTGGTCCCCTCCCTTGACTCTTCTGTCCCCTCCAGACTCTTTGCCCCCCCTCTTTTTTTTTTTTTTTTTTTTTTGTAGAGACAGAATCTCACTTTATCGCCCTCAGTAGAGTGTTGTGGTGTCACAGCTCACAGCAACCTCCAACTCCTGGGCTTAAGCAATTCTCTTGCCTCAGCCTCCTGAGTAGCTGGGACTGCAGGCGCCCCCTCTCTTCACTGCGTCCTCTCCTTGGGCTTTTT
>CAUYON010183396.1:0-24482 GCA_963573935.1 Arctocebus calabarensis | reverse complement strand
TACTAAATGCAGAATACAAATGTCTTAACATAATAAGAAAATGACAGGAAGGCTATGTTAACCAGTGTGATGAAAATATGTCAAATGGTATATAAAACCAATGTATGGTGCCCCATGATTGCATTAATATACACGGCTATGGTTTAATAATAAAAAAAAAAAATTTAAAAAAGAAAAAAAGAAAATGCTGTTTTAAGGTGGCTGAATGAAAAAGCATGCTTTTATTCCCAAACTGCAGGTCAAAAATCATAAAAAGTAAGTCCCTAGTAGTGCCACAAAGCCAGAAGAGGAACAGCTGACAAACTAGAATAGTGGAGAATTTCTCAAAGATTTAAAGTGTTACACAGTGTAAGATATGACATTCTTAAGATAACAAAAATGGTAGTCAATGTTAAGGAAGGTAGGCAACCCAGAGGGTACTAAGTTAATCTGGAATAGAAGTTCTTTATTATCAGCGAATTGGTTTTAGGAGCACATGTTTTTTTCTGAGGAAAGGGTCCACAGATTTTTATTAGATTGCTACAAGGCATTATGATTTCCAAAGGGTTAAAGAATTTCTGCTCAAATATCATATATACTGCCAATATTATAATTTAATTAAGTTCTGAGTTTCCATTAGAAACCTAGTTTTAGAAGGGTCAAAAACAATCATACTTGTACAGTGGTTCTCTTAATAGCAAGAGAACAAAAAAGAGTAAGTCATCTATCAACATAGAGATTGTGATTTATACATGAAGCAAGAATTAAGACTGACAAAGATCTCTGTTGAAAATAAAGTGGAAGGGCTCGGCGCCTGTGGCTCAACGGACTAAGGCACCAGCCACGTACTCCTGAGCTGGCGGGTTCGAATCCAGCATGGGCCCGCCAAACAACAATGACGGCTGCAACCAAAAAATGGCCGGGCATTGTGGCCGGCGCCTGTAGTCCCGGCTACTTGGGAGGCAGAGGCAAGAGACTCGCTGGATCCCAGGAATTGGAGGTTACTGTGAGCTCTGATGCCATAGCACTCTATCCAGGTGACAGCTTGAGGCTCTGTCTCAAAAAAAAAAAAAAAAAAGAAAATATAGTGGAAGATACCAGCAGGTCCAACTTGGATAACCTAGTGAGATGCAAGATTTTAAGAAATAATAATATATTTGGAGAATTCAACTAAAAATACCATAATAACACTCTTTTGCTTCTCCAAATTTTAAATACTTTACCTTAACTAATAAACCATACTTGTCAAACATCCAGATTTTCTTCTGTGCCTCTTCTTCTGAGAGGCCATGCTCTACCATAGCCATAACTATAAGGTTTGCAATTCCAAGAGCAGCCTGCCCAATAAAACATAAATTTTTAGGAATAGAGTATTAGAATATGATACAATACTCCTATTACTTTCTACATGACGATTATATGTTATGAGCAGTATTTGGTTGATTCCTCCCTTACCAATCAATCAAATCTTCTTGGTGATATCCTCTGAACACAATTTAAACTGCTTTATTTTACAAAAGAAGTCTTAAATTCCTACTATCTCAACACAATTTTAGAAGCTCATTATGCTCTTTTAGATGTAAACAGCAACATTCTGTCCTAGTTTCCAATTCTAAAGGAGAATGTTGGCTTTAATTTTTGAAAGTTTACAAAAACTTACCTCTCCTGCTCCAAGAAATAAGATTTTATATTCTGAGATAGGTTTACTAAGAACTTTTTGTGCTGCAAGAAGACCTGCTAGAGCTACTGCTGCAGTCCCTAAAAGAAAAAGATTTTTATGAATAAAAAATGGGCAAAATACAAATGCTTAAAGAGTAGAAATCAAAAATCTAAAAATTTTTTTCTTTTACCTTGAATATCATCATTGAAAGTACAATATTTTTCTCGATATTTTCTCAAGAACCTGAATGCATTATGATTTCCAAAGTCTTCAAACTGAATAAGTGTGTTCTGACCATATCTAAAAACAGCAAAATCCACAATGGTTGTGTTAAAAATATCAGTATTAAATAGGTTTTCTTATGTCCAACATTCCTTATGATAGCAATTAAAAATGATGTTATAATGTCAGTTCAATTAAAGTTATATGAAAATTTTTAGAGCCTGTGAAAGACCAGATCCAAAATGTAGAACTTTATTAACTTAAAAAAAAAAAAAAAGTACGGGTGCTTAAAAAGAAAGTGATACCATGCCATCATTTTGTATAAACTATTTCCAAGTGCCTAGGAGGGTACCCAGCACATATACACACTAAATGACATCCTAAAAAAGAAAAAACTCTATCTCTGAATCTCAAAAAGTATATATTTGGTATGTATATTTTTATTACATTAAGAGTTAAACAGCAGCACAGGAAAGTATATATTAAATAGGAAGTTAAAAAATAATTGCTTTATGAGTTTACTGACACTCAGAAAAAGAAGAAGTCAATATCTAGATAAATTAGAGTAGTAAGGGAAGGCCTGAAAAGGAAGTGGGACTAAGAAAAGAGGTAGGAAGAAAAGCAAGGTACATCTGGGTAACCCTGACTTTTCAACAATCCAGCTATGTATTTCAGGATTTATATTAAAATACAAGGGAGAACTAGGTTAAAGTAGGTTCGGGCCAAATAAGGAAGAACCTTGAATGTCAAATTAGAGAATAAGGACTTGTTTCTTCTTCAAGGTTGAACCCCTGAAGGGTGCAGAGAACAGGAGAATTCACAGAAGACTCCCGTGAGGAAGGACAAACCTGCCAGTAATATGCAGCTCATATGGCCTGGGGGGAGATGAGAATGACAGAAGCACCTAGGAGGCTACTCTGCGATGAGGACAAGAGATCTGAAGCAGAAGACTCCAGAAGCAAAGGGAGGTAACTATGAGACATCGGAACGGAACGAACAAACAGAAACTGACAAATTCCCAGGAATTCCAAACTGGGAAGTGTGGAAGAAGTTGTTACAATGTCAAGGCAATGTGGAAGACCAAGAAGATACTGTTCAAGGCATGGAAGTGAGAACGAGAAGTGGAGATGGCCATTTCTGGGAAGTCAAAAGTTCAACTTCAGATATGTCAACTTTGACTCTGAAAAAGAATTTTTTGTATTATTCTCTATGTGTCAGTAATTTAAAAGGTAGGCTAGGATGGGATCATTAAAGTAAGGAGTTTGGACTTCATCCAATGAAACAGGATACCAATATTTCTAGGGAAAGAACAAGACAGTGAAGCACGTGCTTTCGGGCATACTCAAACTTTTTTTTTTTGAGACAGAGCCTCAAGCTGTCACCCTGGATAGAGTGCTATGGCATCACAGCTCACAGCAACCTCCAATTCCTGGGCTCAAGAGAATCTCCTGCCTCCGCCTCCCAAGTAGCTGGGACTACAGGCGCCCGCCACAATGCCCAGCCATTTTTTTTGGTTGCAGCCGTCATTGTTGTTTGGCGGGCCCAGGCTGATTCGAACCCACCAGCTCAGGTGCCTTAGCCCTTTGAGCCACAGGCGCCGAGCCGAAGCATCCTCAAACTTTTTAAACAGGGGGCCAATTCACTGTCCCTCAGACCACTGGAGGGCCGGACTATAGTTAAAAGAAAAAATTATGAACAAATTCCTACGCACACTACACATATCTTATTTTGAAGTAAAAAACAAAACGAGAACAAATACAATTCACATGCCACATGTGGCCTGCGGGCCGTAGTTTGAGGACCCCTGGTTAGCTGAACTGGAAAGAAGAGAAATTGGAGGAAGGTCTAGAACAGGTTATCAACCTCTGGGTCCCGATGCACTGGAACTGTATTAAAGGGCCACAGCATTAGGAAGGTTGAAAACCACTGGTTTAGAAGAATCCGAAAGAGAGATAAGGAGACAGCACAGCTGTGGTAATGGAAAACAAGACACAGATTTCTGAGGCATTTCAGTGATAGTATTAGCTGGATTTGAGGAATATTTGACCACATTAGTGGAGAGGGTTGATAGAGAAGGAGGAAAAGTCACAGATAACACCAAGATCAAAGGTTTGGCAATTGGATTTATGTTGTCACCAATAACAGGAAGGGAATATAGAAAAGAGGCTGCTTAGAAAGGGAAGAAGTTCAGTTTGGGACACGAATATGAAGTAGCAACAAAATACCCTGATGGAGGATTCCAGTTACTAGAAATGCATGCCTCAGAAGGGCAGGGGCATTACAGAGAGAGGCTTTCTTTTTTTTTTTTTTTTTTTTTTCTGAGACAGAGTCTCAAGTTGTCACCCTGGGTATGCCATGGTGTCATAGCTCATAATAACTTGCAACTCTTAAGCTCAAGTGATCCTTTTGCCTCAGTTTTTCTATATTTAGTAGAGACAGGGTCTCGCTCTTGCTCAAGATGGTCTGGAACTGGTGAGTTCAAGCAATCCACCCACTTCAGCCTCCCAGGGTGCTAGAATCACAGGTATGAACCACCGTATGTGCCCAGAGATAGGTTTTCATAGGTTTAGAGATCACATGCATCAAGGTCATAGTTCACATGATAAAAAAGAGGACTATGTTGTTATCCACATTTAATAAAGAGAGCAAGAAGAATGAGTAAAGATAAAAGAAAATGGCAGAAAGACCAAATCAGGAATGTCTTTTAGCACTTAAAAGGGAGTTTCATGGCTCAGTGGGTAGGGCGCCGGCCCCACATACCGAAGGTGGTGGGTTCAAACCCGGCCCCCGCTGAACTGCAACAAAAAAATAGCTGGGTGTTGTGGCGGGCCCCTGTAGTTCCAGCTACTCGGGAGGCAGAGGCAAGAGAATCGCCTAAGCCCAGGAGTTGGAGATTGCTGTGAGCTGTGACACCATAGCATTCTACCAAGGGCAATAAAGTGAGACTCTGTCTCTACAAAAAAAAAAAGAGAGAGAGAGAGTTTCGAAGACCTAAGAATGGGAAAACCTGCTCAGATGTTGCAAAGAGGTAGAGACAAAAAAAAGACCAAATGGCTGAAGAATTTAAAACACAAAAGCTGCAGGTATGGTGGAGGTGAGCCTGGATGTCAAGATGTGAAAGGTGCAGTAAGGACAGACTTCCCTCAGGATGTCAGGGAACTCATGAAAGCAAGGCAGAGCTATGCATTAGTACATCTAATCAGAAAAGAACCAAAGTTCTCAAAACTTTAATCTCCTGCTTATCTTCAAAGGAGATAAAAGCAAAACAGATATGGTTTCTCCACCCCACCTCATTAAAGGTGCTTTCATTTACTCAAACTATTTTTTAAATACCTGTCAGTAATAGCTTTCATAAACTCATCGATCAGTTCATCATAGTATTGTGAGCGATCTCGTTTCTGATACAAGCCCATGTAAAACGGATCCTTCAAGAGTGCCTATAAAAAAAGCCACATGTAAAAATAAAATCAATTTTATTTTTATATTTTATTTTTATATAACAATTTAAACATAAAACAAAAACTGTAAAAACAATTACTAATATCATTTTTAAAACTTAAAGACCTGTAAAAAACTTTTAATAGGCTTAATTTACCATACTATTACTTATATAACTATTGAAAGCAGAGTTTAAGAAAAAGACCAACATCTAATCTAAAACTTTCCCCTTTTTAAATTATCATCTTTCGAAGAAATATAATTGAAAAATTTCAAAAGTAAAGAGGGAAGATCGAAGAGAGAGAATGATATTACTCACTACATTATCAGTTCCCACGTCGATACACACAGGCAGGCATTTATCAGGCTGTATTCCTGCACAAGCTGTATACAAACAAAGTTTTCCTACTGGTATTCCCATTCCATAAACACCCAGATCTCCAAGACCCAGAATTCTCTCTCCATCAGTCACCACAACAGCCTTAATCACACAAACACATAAAAAAAAAAAAAAAAAAAGCAAATTAACAGTTGTCAAAAATGGGGCACCAATGAAAAGCATTTTTAAAAAGCTTGATTCACTTCACATAGTTTTACTCCCACTTTTAAATACAAAATTGTTTCCTGGCTAACTTCCAATGTAAACCAACCGAGCAAAATTTTAGGATTTCTGACTATTTTGAAATATTAAAAAGAGAATTAACTAGATTTGATTTCCCTCTAACTGTGGTTTAGAAAGAGAATGCATAGAATGTTTTTGACTCAAGGACCAACTTAAATGTCTTCAGAAAGACTAAATATGGCAGAGGTGAAAAAAATTCTGATGGAGAGATTACCAAAATAGAAACATAAGAGTTTAGAATTAAACAACATGAGACTTCAACACAATAACCTAGGCTAAACATGAAAAACCTCAGCAACCGTGAAAGAGAGAAAAGGACCCAGGACAAAAATAAACCTACCTATAAGGTTTTGAGATGGTACTGTGAGTTTAATTACCTGATAAAGTATTTTTCTAGATTATTCAAACTAATGAGTGTTCATCAACGTTTACTTTGGTAAGGAATACATACATAATAGAGACAAGTTAAGATCACTGCCTATAATAAAAACAACAGCCTACCAAAAGATCTTGAAATAACTTATTACTGTGTATTTTATGAAAGATAGATTGAGGCTCAGCGCCCATACACAGTGGTTACAGCATCAGCCACATACACCGAGGGTGGCAGGTTCGAACCCAGCCCAGGCCAGTTAAACAAAAATGACAACTGCAATAAAAGAAAGAAAGAAAGAAAGAAGGAAAGAAAGAAAGATTGACCAAGGTTTATATTTGCTAAATTTAAAACTCTCCTATTTGCTAAGGATATAAATATAACTTAGTTTTAAAGGAAAAAAAGACATAACCAATCCTTTCTAATACCCTACAGAATAATAAAAGTTTTTATGGCATTTTAATATATTTTCTCTTCCTAGAATAATATAGTGAACTAGAATAGGAAGATAGAGAAAGCAAGAGCCACCAGTGGTACTGAGACTTAAAGAGCTCACCTTGTATACTAGCTCCAATTTTTTTTCTCAGAGTCAAACACTAAACCAGTAACCTATTATCATTGCCTCAGATACAAAGCACTAAATCTGCAGGTATATAAGTACAAAATAAATCAGAGCAACAATGAAAACTTCTTGGAAATTTATAGGTAATTTACAAGGAAAGAAAAAGCATTGTGAAAAGGAGGTTTGTGCTATTAGTACCTTAACATGATTTTCTGGCCAGTTATCCACAATTGATCTAACATGACCTCTGTCTGAGATTGAAATAAATAATCCCCTGCAATAGAACAAAAACATCTTTGCATTTTACAACAGTTTTGTTTCTAAGTTTTTGTTCATAATTGGAATATTTAGATATTTTAATAAAACACTAAGACATGGTATAATTTCCAAGCAGATTTAGCTAAGTCACACTGGTTTATTTTCAAACATTTTAAAGTATTTCAAACTGTAATTACATTGTTCATGTAACAGCTACACAGAGATTGCTGCTAAATGACAGAATCATTTTACCTAAGAATGTATCCACATCTCATGTTCAAATAAATTCAATACATTTCTAGTAAAAAAAATAAAACATACACACACAAAAAAAACTAAAGATAAACCACCAGAGTTGGAGGGTAAAACAAAGCCAATAAACTAGTTAAAACTCACTGAAAATTTGAAATCTGAAGTAGGAAGGAAAGAAAATTAAATTCACATAAAAGATGACACATCTAAAGCAGTAGGAAAAGCAAAAAGTTACTTTCATTTATTTATTTTTAACTGACGAAACAGTATATACATATGACCCGTGAACAATGTTTCAAAAGTTGGAAATCCATGTGTAACTTTGACTCTCCAAAAACTTAAACTATTATCAGCCTACTGTTGACCAGAAGCCTTACCAATAACTTACCAGATGATTAACACATGTTTTTGTATGTGTATTTTTATAATATAGTAATTTTGTATGCTGTATTTTTATAATACAGTAATCTATAGAAAAGAAAATATTATTAAAAACAATAAAGAGAGAAATAAGGACTGGTAGTGATGTCTCAGGGGTGGTAGAGGTGCAAGAAATCCATGTTGTTCAAGGGTCAATTTTATTTATCATGTACAATATGTTTTAAAATAATGTATGCATCGTGGAAAAGTTATTTTAAACAAAGTATGCTGCTCTCTAATCGGGATAATTAATCAAGATTTTAAAAGAGAAAAGGAGGAAAGGAGAAAAATAGAAAAGAAATATAGGTTCTAGAAAACAGCTCCCTCCCATTGCCACATTACTCCTTTGTTTGAAGTTAATTTAGCTCAGCAGTTTCTCAACTGTGACTATATAATAGACTTATCTTGTGAGATTTTTAAAATGCCAGGGCCCCTCCTCCAGGGATTCTGATCGAATTGGCTTTGAATTTAGATCAATCAATGAGGATTTACTGACCATCTTCTATGTAAAAAAAAAACAAACAAAAAACCCCTAACTACACCATACATTGCCTAAATAATACAATATCTGCCCTCACTGGAAAGCTGTGCTCTTTGTTTCATGTTAGGCCTCAACTCTGGGTGCTCATCAGAATCAGCCCAGGAGCTGTTATGAAACTCACATACCAAGGCCCTGGTCTAGACTAACTTGAGCTGAATCTCTGCAGGTGGGGCTCAGGCATCAGTATTTTAAATCTTCCCTTTATCCTTTAATTTAGACTGAGAAACACTATTCTACTAAAAACTACAAAAGAACTGAACAGCTGGCTTATATCACAGAAATGATTTAGATGTATTAATTGATAGCAGCATATAGATTAGAACAGTGTTTCTCGGTGTCTTCCAGAAAATACCTGCAACACAACCACTGAGGATGTTCACTAAAATCCAGACCTCCAGACCTCCAGACCTCTTAGTCATCAGAAATCTTGGGGACAGGAAGGAGAGGAAAATTGGCAGACAACATTTTCAATAAGTTCCACAATTGTTTATTATGCACATTCAAGTTTGAAAGCCACTAAACTTCATGACAGGAAACTGAAGACAAATGCTGTTACCCCTCGTTTAAATTCCTACATTTGTATCAATACTGCAGCACTACGTAAGGGAAGAAAACATAAGAATTGAAGAAAATGATAGTAAGTTACAGAAACAAGACAAGAAAGCTCTGAGTAAAAACAGTCTTTATACATGTATACTGCCCTTCAGTTTACAAAGAACCGCCACACCAGTTTCTTCTCAATAGTCCTTTGACGGGTATTGTCATCTGCAATTTACTGCTATTTGCACTTTACATGTGAGGAAACACAGCCAAGGGATTATGCCACCCATTCAAGGACTGAAGGCAACAAAAGGCCCATTCAAGTACTTTTTCCCCTTAAAAAGTTTGGAGGTAGTAGAATACTGAAATTAGAATTCACAAAAGTTCATAACAAAGGGGATCAACAAAATTAAAATTGACACAAATGAGAAAAAAACAATCCTACAATTTGGCCAGATTGACAAAAACTTGAATGATAATTCTGGAGAATCCGCCACCAGAATTAAGACTTTTTGCTTCCAAAAGTACACAATTCCTCTAACAATCATAATTTAGAGAAGATTAGGAATAAATAATGCTACTTCTACAGATATAAAAGTTATGAATATGCTGGGCTTTTATTTATCCCTTTTAATCCAAATTAAATTCTTGTAAGGTAAAAAATGTGGTTGGGATAAGACTGCAACACATAAAATAAAAATATAATAGGTGTTATGGAATATTTTCCTTATATAATAATTATTTACAATTATATTTTTTAAAATAAGCCTTACTTAGGTCTTCTAAAGATGTGTCCATACTGTGAGCAGGCAAGCCCAACTGTTGGTGTATATACAATAGGCATTAGACTTTCGATATCATCTTGCAGTATTCTATAAAACAATTTCTCATTTCTTTCTTGTATTCCCATTATATAGATGTATCTGTAATTAAGCAAAGTAAATAGTATCTAAGTTAGCTTGCATTACATTGAAAGTTTTGGCTTTTGAAAATTAAACATAAATGTCTAAATTTGAAATTGAGCCCGCCCTATTCATACCCCAAAGAAAACCCAAACTCTAAATTATCCCTGTTAACACCCAGGACTAAAGATTAACAAAAATATGAGGGAAGTTAAATGGTCAATGATGAAAATAACAGCACACTGGTGGAGCCCATAGCTCAGTGATTAGGGTGCCGGCCACATACACGAAGGCTGGCGAGTTCGAACCCAGCCAGGGCCACCTAAAACAACAATGACAACTGCAACAACAACAAAAATAGATGGGCATTGTGGCAGGTGCCTGTAATCCCAGCTACCTGGAAGGCTGAGGCAAGAGAATCATGTAAGCCAAAGAGTTAAAGGTTGCTATGAGCTGTGACACCACAGCACTCTACCGAGGGTGACCAAAAAAAAGACAAGAAAAGAAAAGAACAGAACAGATAAAGTTTATGGAGCCCTTACCGTGAGTCAGGCTCTGTACAAGGCACTGGAAACATAAAGATGATATTAAGAAAATGATCTTAAGGAGACTGCCATGTCAATAAGGAAGCAAAAGAATGTGGCATTCATTCAAAGGTTTATTTAACACCATATGCCAGGCACCCCTCTGAACTCCAGGGTTGTAAGAAGTGACCTCTGCCCTTCAGGAGTTTAGAACCCTGGCTCGGCGCCTTTGGCGCAAGTGGCTAAGGCACCAGTCACATACACCTGAGCTGGCGGGTTCAAATCTAGCCCAGGCCCGCCAAATAACAATGACAACTACAACCAAAATATAGCTGGGCATTGTCGTGGGTGCCTGGAGTCCTACCTACTTGGGAGGCTGAGGCAAGAGAATTGCTTGAGCCCAGGAGTTGCAGGTTGCTGTGAGCTGTGATGCTACAGCACTCTACCCAGGGGGACAGCTTGAGGCTCTGTCTCAAAAAAACAAGGAGTTTAGAACCCTTAGAAGCATAAAAAGATCTTCACAGGTTCAGGGCTTGTAGGTCAAGCAGCTAGGGAGCCAGCCACATACACCAGAGCTGGCGGGTTCAAATCCAGCCTGGGCTTGCCAAACAGCAATGACAACTACAACTTAAAAATAGCTGGGTGTTGTGGCAGATGCCTGTAGTCCCAGGTACTTGGGAGGCAAAAGAATCGCTCAGCCCAAGGCGTGCTGTGACGCCACAGCACTCTACCCAGGGTGACAGCTTTAGACTCTTGTCTCGGAAAAAAAAAAGATCTGCATAGAGCACAGGGGCAGCATAAAGGAGGCAATGTTTAATTTGTGTAAATAAATATACAAGCAGCCTCCTTTTCTTTTGCAGTTTTTTTTTAGCCGGGGCTGGGTGTGAACCCATCACCTCCGGCATATGGGGCCGGTGCCCTACTCCTTTGTGCCACAGGCGCCGCCCAAGCAGTCTCCTTTTTAAGTTTAAAGAATAGGGAAATATTGGCTTGAAAATCGGTAATCAAATTGAATGAAACATGTCTAAAATAGACTCATTACCTTTTTTCTAAACTTACTTCTCCTTCTGCTATCATCTGACCAAGTGGGAATCCCAGAGGTCATTCTTGGTTTCTATTTCTCCTACCCTCCCTTCACCAATCCCATAAATCACCAAGTCCTACAGTCTACCTTTAAAACTATCTTTTTAAAATGATACAGCAGAGATCTTAAGGAAAGAACAGGTGACTTATCTGTCATGTGAAAGAGGAAAGATGTCATCACTCCACCTTCATTCTAGTCTAGTCACTCTTCTGTGTGCCTTGTAAGAATGCGTAGGACCCTCCTAGGATCACTATAGCTCAGAAATGGTAAATGTCCTTACTCCATTCTCAAATCACAACCCTGTACCATTTTACATAGCTACACGATGCCCTCACTTCATTCTTCCAGGAATCTCTAGGGCAGGCATCCTCAAACTTTTTCCTTTTTTTTGAGACAGAGCCTCAAGCTGTCACCCTAGAGACAGTGCCGTGGCATCACAGCTCACAGCAACCTCTAATTCCTGGGCTCAAGCGAGTCTCCTGTCTCCGCCTCCCAAATAGCTGGGACCACAGGCGCCCGACACAATGCCTGGCTGTTTTTTTGGTTGCACCTATCATTGTTGTTTGGCAGGCCTGGGCTGGATTCGAACCCGCCAGCTCAGGTGTACGTGGCTGGTGCCTTAGCCCGTTGAGCCACAGGCGCCGAGCCAGCATCCTCAAACTTTTTAACAGGGGGCCAATTCACTGTCCTTCAGACTGCTGGAGGGCCGGACTATAATTAAAAAAAAAAAAAAAAACAACTATAAACAAATTCCTATGTGCACTGCACATATCTTATTTTGAAGTAAAAAACAAAATGGGAACAAATACAATTCACACCAACTCATCTGGCCCGCGGGCTGTAGTTTGAGGACCCCTGCTCTAGGGCCCTGATGCTTTCATTTTCCCCCCATTATATTAGCTCCCTTTAGGATCCTCTTTGTTCTCTACTGGATTGCATAGTCAAATCTCTCTCTCTGAACAAATCTCTCTCTGTTGTTAACACTATCTTTATTGACTGCACCACCCATCCAGTGTCCGCCAGGGGACAGTGAATTCTCTGAAAGGAAGGGATATGTTTCTTCACCTTTGGAGTTCTAAAGCTTAGAACAATGCCTAACATATAACAGCCCTGATTGAATATTAGCTGAATTAATTAATGCAGCATCTTTGCTAGCCCAGCAAACTCCAAACCTGAATCAAGGTTACACTTCATCTTTTCCATGGAAAAGTAACACTGCTGTTCAGAATGGTACTAATTTGAACCAGATTATATTGTCAGGCTGCAAGGACCTGTTCTCACTCCTTCAACCTGCCCTTGTTCAAGCTTTTCCTCATAGCTACAAAACTCTTCCAAACATTTATCACTCTCCTTCTCCAACCTATTCAACCTTGGCCCTTCTAAATCTTAGCCTTGACCTTCATATTCTACAACATAAAGAAAATCAAGGTCAAAAAAGTATGATGAGATCTCATTACCTCTGTCCCAACACTTCCATACTTACCCTAATACCCACACGTATCTTTACTCCTGCTTTTGGAGAATGAACAGTTCAACTTTCCCCTAGCCTGAAACACACTTGGACCCAAGTCCTCCTTGACTGACTTATCGTTCAATGTCATTCTGTCCCGTCTTGCCTGAACTTCCTGAGAATGGTTTACATTTCCTCCCCTCTCATTCTTTTCTCAGTCTACTGTAGTCTCTATTTTTGTCCCATCAAATCAAGAAATGTCTCTTGCCAGTCATCTTTAATCCCCTACCCTTAACAAAGTCAGTGGATAGTTTTGTCCTATATGCAGACTGATCCCTCTACCCAGAATACCTTGTCCTTCTTCCTCATCAGCGTGATACCTACACCTTGTTTAAAATTCAGCTCAGCAGGCACAGTGCCTGCAGCCCCAACTACTGGAAAGGCTGAGGTAGGAGGATCACTTGAGGCCAGGAGTTCTTGGCTGCAATGTGCTATGACTGAGCCTGTGAATAATCATGGTACTGCATTCTAGCTTGGGCAACAAAGTGAGATCTTATTTATTAAACAAAAAAATTCAACTCTGGCAACACTTCTTCCAGGAAGCTTTATCTGATTCCCCAGCTTGGGCTAGATACTCTCTTCATGCTTCTACAAGATACCTGGTACATACCTTTTTCTTACTGCACCTCACATTCCAGTCTAGAATACAGTGACAATCATAGTGTAACTATTCATGGCCTTCTGGAAGGCAGGGCTGTGTATTACTAGGTTACTCATACATTCTAGCATGCCTGGGGCAGTTTAAGTCACACCTTTTTTTCCCTCCTTAAAGTGCCCTGGATTAGATGAAATGGTCACCATATCTAGGAACATTACCTACTTGATATTCTCAGTGGCTCCTGAAATGCTCTGAGTTTGAGCATAAACACTGATTTCTGATAAATTTTACAAAAGTTAACACAAGGGAAGTAGTCACTGAGGAGAAAGAAACACAATCATAAAAATAGTTAACTGAAAAAGACACAAACTCTCATGAGACTATATACGTCTCATGCTACAATAACCACAACGCTCCCAATTTTCCCAATCAGAATACCAATAAAAACAAAACATTTAATCAATTCTTACTTTTCCAAAGGGCTAGTCATTTTTTTCAAATTTCTGTGGAATCGTAAGGCTTGAATATCTTGTGTCTCTATTTTGGGAGGTAGAAGTCCTTGAAGACCAAGCATTTGTCGTTCCCGTAATGTAAATGCCATTCCCTAAAGACGAGAAATAAAAAGATTAAAAATTATTACTTGCTGGGTAACAATGGCATTGTTCTTCAAAATGTAATTTTAAATGCAAATTTAAAAACTCAATGAGATATTATTTTTGCCCAGACATTAGAAAAAAGTTACTCTCATATCATTGCTGGGAATGTTAAACTAGTTTAAGCTTCTGACAATTTTCAGAAATTGTTAATTTTTTTTTTTTTTTTTTTTTTGAGACAGTGCCTCACTCTGTTGAGACCCAGCCTAGAATGCAATGGTGTCAGCCTAGCTCACAGCAACCTCAAATTCCTGGGTTCAAGCAATCATCCTGCCTCAGCCTTCTGAGTAGCTGGGACTACAGGCACCTGCCACCATGATGCCTGGCTAACTTTTTCTGTTTTTAGTAGAGATAAGGTCTTACTCTTGTTCAGGCTCATCTTAAACTCCTACGTCCAAGAATCCTCCTGCCTTGGCCTCCCAGATTGCTAGGAGCCACTGTGTCAACTCTTAAATTTTTTAATGCCCATACTCTTTATTCAAACAATTCAACTGCTAGGCAGCTGTCTTAGAGAAATATTCATACATGAAATAAAGAGATTAGTTGCTGCGTTGTTTCTAGTTCTCTTGGCTATTAGAAACTGAAAGTCTATCAATTATGATATAGTTAAGCATTCTATAGTGTATCCATACCATGAATACCATAGAAACAGTTAACCAGACAACTGCAAGCATGCAGTAGAAACTCCAAGACATATAACTAAGAAAAAAAAATGAAAGTTGCAAATCAAAGCCCACTAGTAACTCACTTATGTTTAGAAAAGTCATATAAAATTATACATTATACACAGATACATGCACATGTTATAAATGAAATTAACAGAATATAGTCTGAAAGTACCTAAACTAACTCACAGCAGAGGCTGCCCTTCACTCTGAAAGAAGTAAGGCTGGGTAAAAGGGAAGGGGATGGAAGAAATTATACTTAAGAAAAAATTAATCTATGCCATAAGATAGTATTTTTCACCTTCCGGTATTCTGCTATGGGTTACATTTTTTGCATCAAAGCAATGTCAGTAAAAACGCTGGGCTGATGACTTTGGGAAATATTTTCCTCCGCAAAAGCAGTAAAAGCACTGGCCAAATATGCTCTTTTCAGAATACTGGAAATTAACCAAAGGCTGATAGCAATTGCAAGAGCACTTATGCAAGAAAAATGGCTAGAATTTAATAAAAACCAAACTCTGACACATTTTAACTTCCCCAATGCATCTTCCTCTCTGGCTCTGTGGTAGCCTTGAAAACCAACAGCTCATCAGCACTGTGACCATCAGCAGGCTGGAAGGCACTGGAGGGGGCAGAAGGGGCTACAGATTCTTCTAAAGCCCCATTCCCAGAGAAATGTCACTATTTGACCTATCTGGAGTTTCCCTAGATGACTCCACTTGCAGAGCTGTTTTTATTTGATCGAACGTGGAGCTCACTCGGTACAAATGTCTTTCCTTGAGAAGTGTTTGTTGGAAACAATCACAGTTATATTTAGTAGGGCAGCTGCTGAGGCAGTAGATTAAAGTGAGGCAAAAAACAGAGTACCCAAAAAGGTACAAAAGGAAGGATTAGGAATAAGACTGTCCGTTGGAGGGGGAGCTCTGACCAGCTCTGAGGTGGTACGGTGGTCCTGGAAATCGAGTAGACGATCTGCATGAGCTGTGGACATCGGGGAAAGACTGAGAAGGCCCTAAGCTCCCATCTTTGGCTGACTTTGAGGCTCTGTAAAGCAGGCAGTGAAGGCTGGTCGCAATGGTAAATAGCCTGGCTGAGTGCCAGAGGCACACCCTGGTAAGCACACAGAGCTCCCTGACAAAGAATGGGAAATGTATTGTTCCAAACATTTAAGTCTTTGTCTAATTATTCCCTGACCACTAAACTAACCAAGCTGAGGCTTCAGTAGGCACACAGAATAAGAATACAGATTTTATAAAGAATTAGTTCACAGATACCACTAAATAAGCAAAAGCAGCAGCACCACAACGAACCTAAAAAGGAATGTGTACCTATCTGATTTCCAGACTGCCACATTATAAAATGCCCAGTTCTCAACAAAAAATCATGAGACATGCAAAAAAGCAAGACTATCTGGCTCATATGCATGGCCTTGAGGAAGCCCAGACATTATCCTTACTAGTCAAAGACTTACATAAGTAACTTTATTATTTGAGACAGAGTCTTATTCCATGCTCTGGACAGAGTACCACATGTCACAGCTCACAGCAACTTCAAACTCTTAGGCTTTAATAATCCTCTTGCCTCAGACTCCTGAGTACACCACTATGCCCAGCTTAAATCAGTACCTTTAAATCCATTCAGAGAACTAAAAGAAAAAATGATATTCTACCAATTAATAGAATATGAATGAAGATATACAAATTATAAAAAGGAACCAAATAGAAATTTGGGGATTTAAAAGTATAATAAGTGAAATAAAAAATTCAGTACAGAGGTTCAACAAGAGATTTGAACAAGGAGAAGAAAAAATCAGTGAACTTAAAAACAGACCAACTGAGATTATCTATTCTAAGAAATGAAAAGAAAAAAAGAAGGAAGAGGTATGACCAGAGACTCAGAGAACTGTGACACTATCATCAAGTGTGCCAACATATGTGTAACAGAGTCCCAGACAAAAAGAGAAAGAGGCAGAAGTACATTTGAAGAAATAATGCCCCTTATGTTCCCAAATATTATGAGAAAAATTATTTTATATATCTAAGAATCTGAACAACTCTAAGTATGATAAACTCAGATATTCACCTAGACACATCATAATCAAACTGTCAAAAGGCAAAGAGAGAAACCTGAAAGTAGAGAGAAGTGACTTATCACATATAAGGAAACCTCACTAAGACTAACAGCTAATTTTTTATCGGAAACCATGGAGGCTAGAAGGTAGGGAAATGACATATTAAAAAGTGCTGAAATGCAGTGGAATGACATATCAAAAAGTACTGAAATGCTGGGTGTGGTAGCTCCAACCTGTAATCCTAGTACTCCCCCTCTAGGGGAGTAGCTCTATCTCCCTTTGGTGCTGTTTTGTCATAGAAATTGCATCTTCAGATATGATATTCCCATCAGCAGAAATAAATGATTATTGCTTTACACAGTTCTCTTTTAATCAGGAGGGGGAAAAAGTTGCTCCTTGCGTCAGCCTTTGTGATTCCAAATCTATCTACTACACTATTATGCAGCCATATATTATAAGGATTATCAAACATTATAGAGATTAATTTATAATATACCTTTTCCATAATTTTATAAAATTATGTACTACAATCTCAAAAGAAAGAGGATCATGGCAAAATAAAAATCGATGATACACTGGAATAGCAGGAATATTATTTTAAAGTTAGCCAAAAGGGCATGCAGACAAAAGAAGAAATCCAATCTTAGACTTGCACAGCCCTTTAACTCTTTCAAAATGCTATTACCTACATAGCTACGTGAGAAAATAGAGGCCTAGAGAGGTTATTAAATCATTTGCCATAGTTTCTTGCTAGTAAATAGCAAACTTCAAATTAACACCTAAACTCCTGCTCATTACCTAGCACAATGACATCCAACCTTTTAAAGTATAAGAATTTTTTAAATTTTCATAAAGAATTTCTTATTCATACCTGAATGGCAAATCTACAGAAAAAGAAGCTGCTAGAAGAGGGCAGTGGAAGAAGGAAATGGGGAGTGTCTGCTTAATGGGTATAAGGTTTTCATTTGGGATAATGAAAAAGTTCTAGAAGTAAATAGTGGTGATGGCACAAAACTGAACGTACTTAATCTCATTGAATTGTAAAGTTTCAAATGACTGTAAATTTTACATTATATTTATTTTACCACTAAACAAGTTTTATAAACATAATAACATAATAATGCCTTTAGTAGACAGTGATTATATATATATAGTTAAAAAGATTCGGAATTCAGTACTGCCTTAAATTGCTAATTTATCAATCATAGCAGCAATGTACTCTTAAAAACAAAATTTAGAAATATGTGAAAAATTATTAATTCAGTCTACAATGTCTGAATCAATTTTTGTCAAACTTGATTTAACATTTCTTAAGTCTCCAAGAAGTCCAAACCCACCAATTGGTCTATGTTCTTTCTTAAACAAAAACAAACTCTTCCTCATGCTTATGGGATTTCCAGAAGTGGTCCTGCAAAGATATAACTATATGGATGTTATTCAACCTCAGAGATGGCACAAGTTCAGAGTGTTAGATTTTTTCTTTATAGGAGTACTGTTACGCTTAGACTATCCTCCCTCTTGAAATTCGTTTGCCACCCAATGTGCTTCCTAAGTTTCTCATAAACCCTAAGTCCTCAGCGTAGGTATTAAATAATTTTCATAAGGATAAAAAATAACATAAAACCAATATAATTATCAAATGTCTACCATATCCAGGGCACTGTAAATGATACAAAGAAATACTTGAATGGTCCCTGCCCAAAAGGAACCTCAAATATAGATAAGATGATATAAATTCATGAATATATAACTACCATCAATGATTTCACTAATAGCTTAAGAAATGAAAAGAATCACACAGCAACATATATTGCTTACTTGTGAAAGTAACAGGAAGGATAAAAACTGCTATTAGGTGTCAGGGAAGGGAGCAATCACTTAAGTCTAGTATGTGGGCTCAGTGCCTGTTGCTCAGTGGCTAGAGCACCAGCCATATACACAGGAGCTGGTGGGTTTGAACCCAGTCCGGACCTGCTAAACAATGACAACTGCAACAAAAAATAGCCGGGCGTTGTGGAGGGTGCCTGTAGTTCCAACTACTTGAGAGGCAGAGACAAGAGAATCACTTAAGCCCAAGAGCTGGAGATGGCTGTGAGCTATGACGCCACAGCACTTTACTGGGCAACATAGTGAAACTGTCTCAAAAAAAAAAAAAGTCTATAGTATGTGAAAAGGGTCTACAATAGAACTGGATTTCAAATAAGTTGCATTTTGAAGAGCAAACAAGATTTGAGGATATTAGGCAAAAACAAGAGTGGATTAAAATGTCCTTCATTAAGCTTCATTTAACTCACTAACTGCTTGCTGAATTCCCATTCTGTGCCAGATACCAAGAATATAAAGATGAGGTACTACATGTGATCAGTGGTCTAAGTTCACCTTGTAGGTGTGACACCCCTGAAAACTTACCGTATTATTTAATTAGTTATATTTTCCCCAATAGCAAGAAACAAATGGGACTGGTAAGTTTTTAATGACTGTTCTTTTTTTTTGAGACAGAGTCTCACTTTGTCACCCTCAGCAGAGTGATGTGCGGTCACGGCTCACACACAGCAACCTCAAACTCTTGGGCTCAAGTGATTCTCTTGTCTCAGCCTAACAAAAAGCAGGGACTACAGGCACCCACCACAACACCTGGCTATTTTTAGAGACGGGGTCTTGCTCTTGCCCAGGCTGGTCTCAAACTTCTGAGTTCAAGCAATCCACCTACCTCAACCTCCCAGCATGTTAGTATTACAGGCATGAGCCAACATGCCTGGCTGACTGTTTTTTTAAAGTAAGTCACACTTTCAATCTGAATGCACCTATCCCAAAAAGGTAAATTTCATTACAATAACTCAATGCATCCTCTTGCAAGAGATTCTTGCATAATCTCTTTACAGAATTATGTTTACTTGCCCACTGAACCCAGCTTAAAGGATGAAGTCATAATTGAATCTCAATATTGCCCAACACTTCTATCCCAAGAGTGATAATAAAAAGTTAGTGGTCCTTCTCTTTTGAAGCAGTAGTCTAATTCGTAGACAAAATTATTTGTGTGCAATAGTTTGTGTCCAAAAAGCTGGGTGGAGGTAGGATGCAGTAAATTTTAAATAAAGGTTCATTTCTCAATTTTGACTATAGGTCTAACTGATTGGCTAAAGGTAAGACCTTATTTGAGCAAAGTAAATCTAAATATCCCACATCTGGCCAAAAGTTCTAGCCAGAGCACTATTCTGGGAATTTGTTTTTTTTTTGAGACAGAGCCTCAAGCTATCACCCTGGGTAGAGTACTGTGGCATCACAGCTCACAGCAACCTCTAATTCCTGAGCTCAAGGGAGTCTCCTGCCTCTGCCTCCCAAGTAGCTGGGACTACAGGTGCCCACCACAATGCCCGGCCATTTTTTGGTTGCAGCTGTCATTGTTGTTTGGTGGGGCCTGGGCGGGATTCGAACCCAGGTTGGCGCTTTAGCCGCTTAAGCCATAGGTGCTGAGCCTGGGAATTTGTTTTTTAAAGGTAGAACTAAGTAGTAAAAGTTGTGGGGAGTGAAATTTAGACGGTATAAAGCAGCCATGATTCTTGCCATGTAAAGAAGCATGAGAAATTGAAGAAAAAGCAAATACCTCTGAATAGTCTCGGCACAAAGTTACAAAAAAGTCATACTTTATCAATCTAAAACTTATCAATTGTCTGCCAAGTAGAAAGAAAATATATTGTTACTGACCTTATTTGTCCTTGGATTTAACATAAGTGGCTTGCCTTTCTCTTTTATGTGCAAATGACGACATGCCAAAGTACAAGGAGTGACAACTACTCTTAACCGGGACAACATCTTTTCCTTCACCTAGAAAAAGCAAAGCCAATAACCCATTGATGAGAAACATTATAGAACTATACGCTGATACATAAGGTATCTGTTTTCAAACAGATTTAAAACAAAACAAAACAAAACTTATCTTTCCACATATGAAAATGTATTTACAAAATACATTTATGTTTCTATAAGTTGCAACAGTTGCAAAAAGGCAAAAATAAGGTGAAGGTGAAGACTTGCTTTTTCTGATAATACTCTTAAATTCTTGGATAATAATTACTGCTACTTTGTATTTACCACCTACTATATGTCATACACCCCTCAAAACATTTAACTTCCTTCTATCCACACAAGTGTGGCAAGGCACAAATCTCCCACTTGTGAGAGAAGCAAATTAAGATGTTAAGAAACAAGGTTACATTTAACTAACAGCAAAGTTCCATTCTGTTCATCCAGTGTGGAAGTTTACCTTGAAGGTGAAAAAGTAAATAAAGGGAAAGCCTGGGACATACACATTCAGAGGAAAAGAAACTATTCAGACTCTTTTTTTTTTTTTAAGAGACAGAATCTCACATTATCACCCTGGTGGAGTGCAATGGCATCACAGCTCACAGCAACCTCCAACTCCTGCGTTTAGGCGATTCTCTTGCCTCAGCCTCCTGAATAGCTGGGATTACAGGCACCTGCCACAACACCCGGCTATTTTTTTGTTGCAGTTTGGCCAGGGCTGGGTTTGAACCCACCACCCTCCATATTTGGGGCCAGCGCTCTATTCACTGAGCCACAGGCACCTCCCAACTGTCCAGATTCTTAATCTAGACCTAGAATTTTAATTTACCATATTCGGTGTTTAAATTTAATGTACTTTGGCTGGCAGTGGTGGTGCATGCCTGTAATCCTAGGTACTCCAGAGGCTAAGGCTGGAGGACTGCTTGAGCCCCCAGAGTTGGAGGCTACAGTGAGCTTTGATTGTGCTACTTAGTGCATTCCAGCATGGGTGACAGAGCAAGACCCTGTCATTCATTCATTAATAAATGAGTAAATAAACGTACTAGAATTTTCTTGTCTTTGAAAACCTATTATCTAATATAAACAAATCGTGTAACGTGGCTAGAAAACATGAAACAACTCTTGTCCTTCTGTTCTTCCCAAATATACAGAATTTTTGTAAATGAAGAAGTACACATTAAACCTTAGATATTTAGTGATGATAACAGATTCTTTTACTAATCAATTCTCCTACCAAAACTCAGAATTTGCCCATTTCTTTCTGTGAACATTATAAATCATTGCCATGAGTATGCAGTAAGTTTTTTCAAATGGAATTTCTATTTGCTGAGAAATCAATGGTGTGTATATGGGAGAGCAGCAAAATCACTTGCACAAGGATTAAACTAATTTGTCATTGAAGGGAAATTCATGTAACATGAAGCTGGCCATTTTAAAGTGAGTAATTCAGAGGAACTTAGAAAATTCTTTTTTCAAAAGAAAATTTTTAATGTTGTACAATCACCACCTTTATCTAGTTCCTCAGAAGGGCATACTATGTCTGTTAAGCAGTTATTCTACTTTTCCCTTCTAACAACACCTGGCGACCACCAATCTGCTTTCTGACTTTATAAATTTACCTATTCTTGATATTTCATATGAATGTGGTACCATAAAAACAAGAAATCTCTATCATCTGACACATCAAGAACCAAGAGACACATACAATATGACTGATCTGTTTTCTGTAAAAGCATTAATGTCATGAAAAACAATGACTAGGGAACTACTGATAACTATATGATAACTAAACCCAAAACCAGATCCTGAACTGTATTGCTTATTGTAAAAAAATGCTACAAAGGACATTATTGGGACAATTGACAAAATTGGAAAATATACTGTAGATTACATTAAAGTATTATATAATTTTATATTTTCTAAACTTGATGGCCATCTATTATATAAGATATCCTTGTTCTGAAAATAGGCAGGGAAGTATTAAGGGGTAAAAGAGCATAATGTATGTAATCTTTTGAAGTTATTCCAAAATAAATTTTAAAAAGAGATCTAAATAGTACAGAACATCAGCAATGTTAACAAATGCTACGGTAGCAATCTAACTGAAAGGTAAGACCTACATGGAGACTAAAATGGCATTAAATGTAGGGCTGGGAGATAAGACTTTTAGCTATTTATCTATTAATGTTGCAAGAAAAGGCTTTGGCTTCACTTTTCAAACTTCCTATCAAAGAGGAAGTAGAAATTCAAAGCCAACAAAAGATAGCTTTAAAGTTTATGTCTAGGCAGCCCCTGTGGCTCAAGGAGTAGGGCTCCAGCCCCACGTAAAGGGGTTGGTGGGTTCAAGCCCAGCCCTGGCCAAAACTGTGAAAATAAAGTTTACGTCAATGCCAAAAAATGTGTAGACTGGTAGCTAGGCTGCATTTGTTTATAAAAACAAAAGCAAAAATCTAGCTTGATAAAAGGAAATCTCAGAAGAGCTATCTTCTAAAACAAGATTTTTTAAATAAAGCTGTATTTTCCAATAATTCTGGGTTCACACAAAAGCTACACAAACAGTACGCAGTGCCATACATTCCTCTCCCAGTTTATTTCTCCCAATGTTCAGTTCAATGTTTTTAAGATATTGAAGTGAGGTTCTAGGGAAAACGAATGCCCATGTGCTTTAAATTTCATCATTAGATAAGTTATTGGCTTCAAAGCATCCCAATATCATACTGTTTTGTGGTAGTGCAGTTGGGAACTCAAGGTTAGGCTTGCTTTCCAAAAAAAGCAACAGGCTACGGCCTGGTTTTGTAAGGTTCTTGTGTTAAGAATGGTTGTTACATTTTTGTAAGATTGTAAAAAACAAACAAACAAACAAAAAAACCAGTATGTGACTGAAGTGCATGTAACCCACAAAGCCTAAAATAACTTACTATTTGGTCTTTTACCAAAAAAGTTTTGCCAACCCCTACCATAAAGGCTACAAACTCCTGTGACCTCAAAGGCAGGGAGTAACATCTCCGGCCGGTGTTGTACACAGTATAAACACACCCACACCCACAGATTCGAGTGGTGTCAGCACTATTTTTGGATTAGTCCTGAATATCTGAATCCAGAGGTCAGTAAGGACTTCAAAGGGCTGCTTTAACAATCTTGCTGATCACTAATTCCTGGATACTGCAACACTACAGTGTGCAAGTTAACTACCTTGCTTTCTGCCTCCCCTACCACTCTCATCCACCAGCCCCTGAAGTGGAATGTGAGTTACTGTCTCAAGACCATTTGATGAGGCCGAGAGTCTCCCCAACACACCTGGAGGTGAATGGCAATCCCGATATTGAATATGATGCAGTATCCTTCAACACTACCAACAATGTTTCATTTATAGTAAATAGTCAATGGATGCAATTAAGCTTTAAATAGTCAGGGCATGTATGAAATAAATAAAAAGCATGCATGAATGATTTGAAAGGTTTCTTGCTCTTTGGCAAAAAAGTGAAAAGCACTGTAGAGCTAGCCAGGCCATGACAGTAGGGATGGTTTTGCTTACAGTTTCAAGGAAAAGATTTAAGAATTAATTGTGAGTCTTTTTTTTTTTTTTTTTTTGAGACAGAGCCTCAAGCTGTCACCCTGGATAGAGTGCTGTGGCATCATAGCTCACAGCAACCTCCAATTCCTGGGCTCAAGTGAGTCTCTTGCCTCTGCCTCCCAGGTAGCCGGGACTACAGGCGTCCGCCACAACGCCCAGCCATAACGCCCAGCCATTTTTTGGTTGCAGCTGTCGTTGTTTGGCGGGCCCGGGCTGGATTTGAACCCGCC
>CAUYON010183393.1:0-28645 GCA_963573935.1 Arctocebus calabarensis | reverse complement strand
CATATAGTAAACGAGAAAATATCATGAACGGTATGTCAATCAGGTTGATAAAATATCTCAGATTGCATGTGAAGCCCCCACACTGTACCCCATGGTTGAACTAATGTACACAGCTATGATTCAATAAAAAAAAAAAAAATCACCTCCCACCAAAAAAGACATGTGTTCTTCAGCAACGTAGCTCATTTCCTCAAAGAAGTGATCCAGTCGGAACATCTTCATTTTCCGCTTAACTTGCCATTTGGATCTCAGCAGTCTGGCCTCCACCTGTCTGGCCCCTTTGAAACTATTTATTAAATCCCCTAATATCCTTTGAAAAATACAGATGTAATGGACTTTTTCTTCACTCTACTCATCTAAATTGAATTATCTTCTGTCATAATTCTATTTTTATAAAGTACTCCTTTGAATTTTAATTTAGTTCTCATTTTTGATATCAAATTATCGTAGGCTTTTTCCGTATGTTTCTCACATGTCATATCTCAGATCTTTGGCTTACTTTTTCTTATCTGTCTATTGGGAAACCTTCTTCTTCTAAAGAAAAACAAAACGAAATAAAAAGACACAGCACAGCATAGAAGCAGGAGCACTGGGACACACAATAAGGAATCTACGTTCAAACTTGAAGTCTGTCATATTTTATTTTACATGTGGTCATTATCTAACATTCTGGGCCTCATTTTTCTTGTGTGTAAAATGGAAATGAAAGCAGGACGTGTCTGTCATAAAGATTTTAAAGTATTTGGAAACAGTGCTGGGCAGACTGGAAGCACTGGATCAGAAGAGCATACCAAGTCAATTAAAAATTGAAGAAGATCCCAGCCACCAGGCATATCATTATCTAGTATTTTAGAAGTTTCTTGGCCTTGCATTATTTTTATAACATACAGTGATTTTTTATTTTATTATTATGGACGTTTGTCTTTCTGCTTTTTGGGTTAATTAGATACTACACTGAAAACGTGTTGTCTGATTTAAACCTCACGGATTCATAAGGTGAATTTAATTTTGCACATTCTACACGTGATAAAGCTGAGGTACAGAGAGTAAATATTTCAGCATCCACACAGTTGGTAGAAGGAGAATAAACAGAACACCTGTCGGGCTCCCGAAATCTAGGTTTTCTTCTCTGTATGGGGTTCATTTCAAGAAGTGTTTCATTTTTAAAAGAAATGTATTCAGCAAATATTAATTGAACATCCACCGTCAACTAAGTACATTTCAAGTCCCAGGAAAGACATGCAATGATTAAAAAAGAAATTCACCTGCTCTCAGAAACCTAATTTTAATTTGGGGAAGTATGTCAATCCTTAAACAGTATTAAAAATTAAGGCTTGGCAGATTTTGCAAGTAAGTATATGATTAAGGACCAGGAGCAGGAAGTAAGAAGTAAAAAAAAAAAAAAAACTGTAACAACAGGCTCTCAGGATTGTTGGAACTTAATAAAGCACCTGTATTTAATTCAAAATATATTGTTTTCATAGGAGAAGTTTGTACTGACTTGCCATTGGGGTGAAGAGGTGCATGGTGTTAATAATGTAACAAATCAGAGGAGGAAAGGCCAATTTTCACTTCCCATGGAATTGACACATTGGGCGAACACTTTTTTAAAAAGCAAATCTGGAGACGCAGACATTTCCTTCACCAGGCAGTGAACTTTAGACAGGAAAGGCCCCTGACCACGAGGATGGTAAGTGGCGACGTCTGCCAGGTGACACAGTGCTGGGCAGCTCGTTCTCAGGGCAACCTCACACCCAGACCTGTAGAGAGGGGCCGAGGATATAGGGAAGGGGAGTGAGTGGCCCAGGAGCCCGGGCAGTGAGACCAGGGGAGTCACACCCAGAGACACTAACGGGGAGACTGGGGTCTCCAAAGTAGGAATAGGCTCCCCTAATTAAACATCCTGGGAAAAAGGGAGATCTCAAATACGGGTGTGCTCTTTTGCTGAATGTTGGTGTTTGAATCTAGAATTAAAATTGAGCTGTTGGTATCTTGAGCTGTCTTGCTCCGGACAGTGGGAGAGGAAGTGTGGCTGCAGCCCCCGGGAGCTGACCGTGCACCTGTTCCTTCTCACTGACAGGGACCCTGTGGAGTAAGCACATCAGTGGCCCGGGCTGCACCACCCTGTGTCCAGGCAGACACCGGCCCAGAAGCCTCAGGGACCACACTAGGAATCAATCCCGCGCAATGGGAGTGGGCCTCAAATGCAATTGTGTGCCTCGGTTCTTGAGTAAGTTCAGTCTTTTGCACATCTGAAGACCAACATCCCTTCAGCATCAGAAGATTCTAAGCTTCTTTTGAGTTGAGAGAAGGCAGCGATCTTGTCTACCAATGTCTGTGGAAGGCAGGGGGTTCAAGCTTGGCTTCACAGGAAGGTTAGCTGTCAAGTAAAGAGAAAAAACTGGGGTGAGAAAACCAATGTATTTTTAGTTAGGATGCTGATCTAACTTTAAACTCTATCAATAACTTCTGTTGAGATGGGCGGCACCTGTGGCTCAAAGGAATAGGGCGCCAGCCCCATATGCCTGAAGTGGCAGGATCAAACCCAGCCCCGTCCAAAAAAAAAAAAAAAACAACCTCTGTTGAGAATTCTAGTGTTTACGTACATTACACCTATATTGACACTGAAAAATAATAATACTGCGTCTCCTGCAAATAAAATGCAGCAGCGTCACATACACACAGCATGCGTTCCGAGTGAAGAGTAAGTAGCCTTGGGAGATCGGCCAATATTACACAGACCATGAGATTTATAGATCCTTTTCTCTCCATTATGTTCATTCAACTTACATACAGGTGTTGGAAGCTTGGGGCTTTGGTGAGATTGTGAATGGATAAGAAGGTTATTACTGACAGGGCTGGCCGAGAACCCTGACTTTTAGATTTCTACCTCAGTGCCCCTACTCTTTTCGGCGTTTCATGTTTGACTTATGAATAGTTCACCACTCTTCTGCCAATTTTGCTGTATATATGCCTTTTGCGTGTATGTGCATACATAAACATGTCTGTGTGCACATGTGTTCATTAAGGATTCCAGAAGGGTCGTGCTCAATGTGTTAATAGTTTAGATTTTAAAAAATATTTCCACTGTCTTACATTTTCAGGTTTCTTGTGATCACTGGTAAAACTATATTTGAAAGGTTTTAGAGCCTTAAAATCAAGGCACTCTTACTTGATTTATAACTTGTTTACCCTCACCTTGGCTACCAGAACACTGCTGCTACCTAATTGCTTTCTGAAGCTACATCCACTTATCTCAAGAGATGTTTTCATGATTAAGCTACAAATATCTGACTTTTTACAACTAGAAAGAGTCTGTAAAAAAACACACGTCAGCAGTAAAAGGAATTCATAAATTATTGCATAGTATATTTATACCTCATTAGCCTAGTCATTTATTTTTTTTATTTATTTCAACCAATTTTTTTCTTTAAGAGGCCAGCAAGTAAATGTTTTAGGGCACGTGGGCCTTGCGGTCTCCTCTGCATTCACGAATCCTTGCTGGGCAGCGTGAAGCAGCCACAGACCACACAGAAACCAGCCATCATGGCCGTGTTCTAATTCAGCCCTCTGCATGCACAATGAGATTCAAATGTCATATATATTTCACATGTCGTGACATAGACCTTTTTATTCCTCCAACCATTTAAAAATGTAAATCATTCTAAGCTCGTGGGCCTTACAAAACTCGGCAGCTGTGAGCTGGCACCAGCTGGCTCTGGCCTGTGGCTGCGCTTTGATCCATTGATGATAGCAAAAGTTCAACAAGACTTGTGGTGAGACTCCTTTGGTACTTAGAGTTACATTATAATCCCCTAAAAATATCCATCCCAAAAAGTCAGTGAAGTTTTCCATCATATTACATACAGGGACATTTTGAGAATAAATCAAGTTGCTGATCATAGTATATGGAAATATAAAATGAGTATTATATATGTGTAAGTAAATGTGTGGAAATAAAGCAGAAGCTATAATGCATGGGACAGGAAGCCTACAAAAGGGGGGGATAGAAGATATTTATTGTGGCTTTTCTGGTTTTTTTTTTTTTTTGCAATTTTTGGCCAGGGCTGGGTTTGAACTCGCCACTTCCAGTATATGGGGCCAGCGCCCTACTTCTTTGATCCACAGGAGCCTTGTTCATGCATCACATCACTAGTAATGGGCTGTCAATGCTTCATTATATTTTCTGTTAATATTACAATTATATTAACTACTATCTTTGCATTAAATATGATACATATATTTAAGTTATAGTCATCACAATTTTTATGCTGTAGCAGTATTTTGATATTTTTCTTTGTAACATACAGCCTCAAAACTTTGGCCTGAGTATCTCTCTCTCTTTTTTTTTTGTCTTGTAATTTTTTTTTGGTAGAGACAAAGTCTCACTTTATCACCCTCGGTAGAGTGCCATGGCGTCACACAGCTCACAGCAACCTCCAACTCCTGGGTTTAGGCGATTCTTTTGCCTCAGCCTCCCGAGTAGCTGGGACTACAGGTGCCCAATGCCCGGCTATTTTTTTGTTGCAGTTTGGGCGGGGCCATGTTTGAACCCGCCACCTTTGGTATATGGGGCCGGCGCCCTGCTTGCTGTGCAGCTCTGGCCTGAGTATCTCTTGACCTCAAATTGATTCTAATCATTTCAAAGTTTTTGAAGTCTTAACAATAAAACTATAAAGTTGTATTAAACTTAGTAAATCTTCTATTTACTTAACCACACAGACCATTGTGATATATAGATTCTCTTCTTTGCTTATTTAGAAATGAGAGCGGGTTGCGTGACAGGACTGGTAGGGGAAATACCTTGAGTCTGCCAAAAGTATAAACCTCACTATCTTAGGTCTTAGGGTTACTGTTGACGGTTTCTTTTTTTTTAATTCTTTGTTAAATCACAACTGTGTACCTCAATGCATGTATTGGGTACAATGTGTTGATTTGATATACAATGTGGAATGCTTACATCCAACTTATTAACTTAATGGTCTCCTTGTTTACTTATTTTTTGTGATAAAAAGTTTATACTTTTTAAAAAACATTCATGTTTTATTCTTAATAGTATAGAAATGCATCATTGCATTATGCACATTAGGTTGGATCCCCACTCCTCCCGGCCTCCTCCTGTCCTTCCCTCCTCCCTCCTTCTTTCTGAACTATAGTTACAATTCCTCTGAATGGTAGGTGACTATATACTGATTTCATAGTACTATTGAGTACATCGGATACTTTTTTTCCATTCTTGAGATACTTTACTAAGAAGAATATGTTCTAGCTCCGTCCAGGTAAACATAAAAGATGTGAAGTCGCCATCTTTTTCATGGCTGCATAGTATTCCATGGTGTACACATACCACAATTGTTAATCCATTCATGCGTTGATGAGCATTTTGGCTGCTTCCATGATGGCAATTATGAACTGGGCACCAATAAACATTCTGGCGCAAATGTCTTTGTTGTAAAATGACTTGTAATCATCTGGGTAAATACCTAGTAGGGAATTGCAGGATCAAAAAGTAGATCAGTTTTAGTTCTTTGAGTATTCTCCAAACTTCAACACTGCTGGGGGGAATGCAAGGTAATACCACCTTTTTGGAAATGTTTGCAGTTTTAAATAATTTAATTATTTGATGCAATGTAGGGGGCTCCATCCTGCTATTCTGTGAATAGTACAACTGGAGTGGTATTGGAAGGAATTTTCAGGGAAAAAATGACCAGAATGTGTCTATAAGGTTATGTTTTAGTTGCAGTAGTCACCCAGACCTCTAATTCTAACAGGCTAAGTGGATTTTTCAGCTGAAAATATGGTAACTACTTAAGAAGGTAATGCAGGTCACCTGTGAGAAAGTGCCCACTGCATCCCGAGCACACAGGAATAAAGCCCCCACAGCAGCATCCGCAGTGCATGTGAGCTAGATAAAAAATACCTTGAAGAGGACTTTGAAATAAAGGCATACTTGAGATGCTCAAAGAGACAAGGAAAATTACCCAACAATAAGAAAAAGGCTTTGTAAAACAAAACCAGGTGTTTTTAATCATGAAACTCACCTGTGGTGACTCTTTACAAAGACCAATTCCCGGCCACCTCATCAGAGACACTGCTGCTTCTGTTGGCCTGGGGTCCAGAGATCTTTCTTCCATGGAGCGTTTGCCTCACTTATTTTTCTGTTTAAATGCTTGCCAATCTCTAAGATGTTTTCCGTTGTTATTTCTTAATTATTTGTGTGCAGAGCTTCCTTCACTAAATTACTGAATGTTTTCTCATATTCAGAACATGCTACTTCTAATGAAAATGCAATTTAGCTATTTTTTAAAAAGCAGACTGAATTCACCCCTTCATTTATGTTAAAAGCACCATTAAATTGTCATGTGTGTAGACATTGTCTCCATGTGAAGAGTAACTATTGGGTCTTCAAAACATCTAAATGTGGACTGCGGTGAAATAATTGTATCTTCCATCCAGAAATACTCAAATAACCTGTGCACACTGCTTACATTTCCAGTTTGAGCTTAGAAACTGGGGAACGTTAATTGAATAAACTCTTTGTGCTTTTTTTTTTTTTTTTTTTTTTGGTTGTTTTTGTTAGATCTATAGACGAATTTAAACACCTGCCTCAGGTACATCATGGGATTGTTATAAAGATACAATGGTGTTTCTAAAAGTAAACATTTTAATCAATGCTGTTTCATTTATTTATTTTGAGAAGACACGTTCTCATATGTTCCAGGAGAAGGTGGTAAGTCTGAGTCACGGAGAAGCCCAGCATCTATGTTCCGTATCAGCGCAGCCACCAGATTTTTCTACAAAATTCCCCAATTAAACATTCATGACTCTGATTTCCTCTCTGACATTCCAAGCCATATGCTATAATTTTAGCTAAAGCAGATGTTTGGTTTTCTCTTGTTGCATGCCGTTTCAGTTGTTGTAGTGGAAAACTGTGGAATATCTTCATAGTTATAAAATGAGAAGTTTAGAGACTATTTGACTTTCCCAATCCCTAAAAGAGATTAACCTGTTGATATGTCTTGTCTCCTTAACACTCAAGACACGGGTTACTTTGACATATAAAATACCACGTTCTGGAAGGTCGTTGGTAAGTGGCAAAGTCAGTGGTTTTTGAACGGTAAGCTCCAAAGAAGCGCTGTGGATATGCTATTTGGAAGTGTGCTATCTTTTCCTAATTCTGTAAGTCACTTTGAGCTGCGTGTATAGGTCAGTTACAAGTCCTAGGGACCGGCATTACCATGTAGATCCGCGACAGGATGCGCAGGTGCACGGACCCTGCGCGCAGAAGGGAAGGCCCCGGGCGAAGCTGCCCCGCAGGTGGCAGGTGCAGTGAGTCCGCGCGTCGCGCAGGTGGCAGGTGGCAGGTGCAGTGAGTCCGCGCGTCGCGCAGGTGGCAGGTGCAATGAGACCGCGCGTCGCGCAGGTGGCAGGTGCAGTGAGACCGCGTGTCACGCAGGTGGCAGGTGCAGTGAGACAGCGCGTCGCGCAGGTGGCAGGTGGCAGGTGCAGTGAGACCGCATCACCGCGGGGCTGGTGCGGTTCGCTGTACACCTCGGATGAACTCCGTGCACACACAGCCTGCTGAACATGCTCTTCCCCTGGCGCTTTCAGTGTGAGCAGATGAGCCATAATTAGGTGTGGGTCACTGAAGAGGGGACAGGGGTTTTAATGACCGAGCCATCCTCAGGCCAGCAAGTAAGTAAATAAAGGAGCCGTGTGAAGGGCACAAAAGATCTCCCTGAACCGCAACAAACATCATCGCTCGTGAACATGCTTCTCTTGTCCCTGATCCTGCGCGTGGAGAGAGAAGAAACACAGTCATTTAACTCGGTGTGGGGACAGGTGTCCAGCAGTGTGATCGGCGAATCAGCCCGTAAGCCCAGCTGCTCCCTCCCTCGACTTCCTTCCATTATTTATGTCTGAATAAAAGATAACTTTCCACTCGTGAAGTCTGTGTATTCCATAAGACAATCTTTTGCGGTGGGGAGCAAGGTGGAAATCAGCCCAAATTGATTCCTAACAAGCCCTTCCTTGTCAGGCGACTTCAGGGCGCATGTGCGCTCTTCCACCCGGGTTGGGCTCCCTCTTCAGGGCACATGTGCGCATGTGCACTCTTCCACCCGGGTTGATGCTCCCTCTTCAGGGCACATGTGCGCTCTTCCACCCGGGTTGATGCTCCCTCTTCAGGGCGCATGTGCGCATGTGCACTCTTCCATCCGGGTTGATGCTCCCTCTCAAGGCGCATGTGCGCTCTTCCACCGTGGTTAATGCTCCCTCTTCAGGGCGCATGCGCGCTCTTCCATCCAGGTTGATGCTCCCTCTCAAGGCGCATGCTCGCTCTTCCACCACGGTTGACGCTCCCTCTTCAGGGCGCATGCGCGCTCTTCCACCCGGGCTGATGCTTTATTTCACACGTTCTGCCGTGTTTCATTCAGGATCCACTGTTTCCCTCCAAAGGTGTGATTTTACACCAGGATTTCACATGTAGTCAGCACCTTTGACCAATTTCAAGTAGAGAACCTAACACAAATTAATGTGATGCTGCTACATAAGAATGTAGAGAATATCTTTTTACTGCCTCGAAAAATCATTATGATTTGGTAGGGGTGCTCAAGAAATTACTCTTTAATGTTGTATTTAAATGCATGGTGGACTTTACCATAACTGACTCTATACAGTTGTGGAAATGGTTACCTAATTCTTTCTGGCACCATCTTCAGAGGTATTCATGGCTGACAACCTGTACAAACCAAGGGAAACAGGGTTAATCTCTTAAGCTGAGCTCATCAGAGCCATTTTGAAACTGATAAAACGGTGCAGGGTACAGGTGAAACTTACAAAATGCAGAATATAAAGGTTTTAACACAATATCTAAGAAAATGCCATGAATGCTATGACAAACAGTTCAGTGAAAATACTTCAGATTGTATATGAAACCAGCACATTGTACCCCATGATTACATTTATGTACACAACCATGATATAATAAAAAAGAATTTAAAAAAAACTGATAAAACAACCAAGTAGACATCAATTTGATCTGTTCATGGTTCTCACCAAAATGACTGAATTCTCAAAATGTGTCACTTTTAAAAGTAAAAGTAAAACTTAATTTTTAAGCTGTTATAAATGTATTTTATAGAAAAAGAAAGTTTAATACTAATTGTAATGACTTCTTTCCCTATCACTTTAGGTAAACAAATTTTACTAAATTTTTGTCATTTGCAAAATGAAGACATTGTGTAGGTGATTTTTGCAATCCTTTGTAGGTGGCAAATTTTATATTAATTTGAGTCACTAAAAATGTTGTGGAAAATATTCTCTATGCAAATATTTGAAATGAAAAGGAAGACTTTACGGTAGCATTCTTCCTGCTCCATGGATACATGAATATTGGTATTTGTGAATTATCTGAGACCACTTTTGGTGTTGAATTTTAATCTTGATGAGGGCCTAAAAAATTATTTTACCATTTTCTAAATCATTTGGAAGGCTGTCATGAGCCGATGAACTTGTCTGAGTTTGCATTCTTGTTTTGTTTTCCACAATTATGTCAACTCCAAGTGGCAGAGATGATGTGAAAATAATGCCATGATTCTAAGTTAAGACCAAGGCCACCTCGCCTCTACCTGAGAAAGGATCCCAGCATGGAAGGAGAGTAAGCAGACCTGAATAACCGTAGACTTTACTCAGACGCACGGAACTTAGATGACCTATACCGTCTCAGTCAATTCTGTTTCCATGTTTCAGTCTATCCATTTATTTTTTTCTGGACGTTATCTTTTGTGACATGAAAGCCACGTCACCTGAATGTGCTTCAGTGTAATCGTCATACTGGTGCTTTGTTGTGTGAAGACCTTGACCTGGCGTGTTGTGGTGCCCTTCCTTGGACCCTGGATTCCAGGTGCACAAAGTAGGTGACCATTCCACACTCTGTCACATGGGTCTTGCTCAACCTAGAAGGCTAAGATCATTTCTATGTCTGGCTAATTCCTTTGGAGATCTAAAAATACATCTTTATTGGGAAATCGCTTCTCTAAACCTCCCATCTCCATTCTCATTCCCAGAGGAAGATTGAATTCCCTTCAAAACTTCCGTACAGGTCAGCACCAGCTCAGAGGAGTAGGGCCTGGCCCTATATATCAGAGGTGGCAAGTTCAAATCCAGCCCTGCCCAAAACTGCAAAAAAAAAAAAAAAAAAAAAGTAGAAGAAGAAGAAGTAAAACTTCCCCACAAACCATATATTTAAAGTCAAACTGACCTACCACTTACTAATGGAAATTAACTTAACTTGCAAATTTGAGTTTTCTGAATTTGTCTTCCATCAATGGAGGACAGTAATGTCTATAGAGTTCCTTCATTAGTTTTCAATGACTCTTCTTGATATTTCTGGTATAATAACAGCAGCCCTGAGCTACCAGGGAGAAGGGAGGAACCCATACTTTCCATGTGGTAGTTTGCTGTGGCCGGGGAAACATTTAGTCTTGAAAAATAATTCCTTTTTAGGGAGGCATTTTCTGATATTACTTTCCTTAGGGGTGAGCTCTTCTGAATAAAATCTTTAATCAGCTCTCTGGGGAAGGCAAGATTATCTACAAGAGTAACAGCAGATGGCACGTCTGCTTCAGGTAGAATGATGGAGCTTGGTACATTTTGTTAACTTCATCTTGAAGTCGTCTATCCTTTACTAGATTTAGCAAAACAGATTTAATTCATATTTTCTGGGAAGCCAAAGACATATTTCTAAAATAAGCAGCTTAAAACAGGGAAAAGCCAGTATGTCTCATGTGGGCCCATCATCTCAGTCCTGCACCAGGGTAGGGTGTGCATCCTCTCTGCTGCACACAGCAGCAGGCAGTGTTGTAACTATAGCCACCCATAAGAAAAATATGGACCCCACTTTGGATACAAATCAGAGGTGATTTTATTTACTCCTGCACAGGGGGCCACTGCTAAAAAGTCAGACGGCCCAAATCAGGTGGTCATTTATTACATCTGCACAGACTGACCACTGCCCAAAGGGCAAACAGCCCCTCAGTGCAGTACAGGCTGATTTTTATACCCTTTTTGTGCTGATGTGGCAAAGCAAGCATGTACAGAAGCAGAATGTGGCTGGTTACAGGGCGGGGTCACAGTCAGGTAGTTGGCTCAGGGAGTTACTGGGTGGCAGCTCAGGGGGGTAACTCAGTAACCTTGGGGAAAACTTGGAAAGCCCAGTAGCTTGGGAAACTCTGCTTGAGTAAGTTTTTACCTTTGTTTAGCTGGCCAGGGGGTTGAGGTAAGTTTCTCATCATTGTGTTTAGACATTGCTACCATTGCTAGGAAGTCAGGGAACTTGGAGAACTTCCTTGTCAGAAAACTGTTCTAAGAATTAAACCAAAAGGGGGGGGGGGTTGAGATGGATGGGGACTCAGGCTGAAACAGTTAGGGGTCCTAGGGGTCTTCTTGCTGGGTGGGTTACTACAGCAGGAGGCTTCCCTCTCCCTGAGAAAGTAAAGCCCTGCTGCCAAAATAATTGGATGCCAGAAATATAAAAATAATGTACCAAAAATTAGTAAACTGAGAAGGGCAAATGGGGGATTGGGTCAGAAGTTTCCAAAGAAACAGTAACATTAACATGACTGGTAAAAGACACATGTTATAATAAATTATTAGTTTAAGTATTTAGTAAATTCTGAGCTCCTCCAAGAAGCTTTGTGTTCCTCTGAGTTCCCTTCAAGTTTAATTGTAACTCATCTTCAGTTCCTTAGGCCAGTATCTTAGATATACTTTTTCCTCACTGTAGGAACTCAAGTATGAGTTAAACAAATGTGGGGTGAGGGCATCAGCTGACCTTCATCCTGTGCCCTCCAGGCTGTGAGCTCATCACAGCAGTGCTCTGACCCGTGTGTTGGGCACAGGGCAGGCAAAGAGTGGGCTGGCTCCGGGTGAGTCCAGGTTGACAGGCTAAAGCAAGTTGGAGTATATTCCAAGCTTTGCATTTCATCCATAATGCAGTTTTGACTCTTGTATTTCAAGGTGTGAAGTCCCCTTTAGGCGTCTCAGCCTGTCAGAACTCAGACAGCACAGATGCTGGGGCTGGGCTTCTCCTGGAGCAGGGCTTCTGGCAGACTCCTACACCATCTCCAGAGCCCTGTAGAGGTGCTTACAGGCTGGATGGGGGGTGTTCCAGCTGATGATGCTTCATGCAGACTCCTAAACCATCTCTAGAGCCCTGTAGAGGTGGGTAGGACTGGGTGGGGGGGGGGTTGAGGTGGCTTCTGGCAGCAAGTAGGAATGCCAGGTTTTGACAAGGCCCCACATTCGGGGTACACCAAATGGCTGCTCAAATGTACCACATTTCCCTGTTTAGAGACTCTTATTTGAAATGAGGTAAAAAACAAGTCAAGTAAAAGGCAAAATTCCAGAGCTAAGGGACCAAAGGTATTACATTGGATCCATTAAGTCTATAGCATACATTCCGTTTTGTGAAAGTTTGGCTTTGTAAAGGTCAGAGCGCAACCTTTTCTCTCATGTATTTTTTTGGTTCCTTGTTCTTTGTTAAAGGTAACATGACATAGTTAAAAAGTAAACTAAAATTGAAAGATTGTAAAGCCGTGTCATTATTTAATCTTAAGTAATTTACAGAAGTTAGTATTTAATGTAGGAAAGATCCTTTGGGGATTTTGAAAAATGTAAAATGATGTTACAATTAACTGTTTTATTTATAGGTGTGATATAAATTGGCCACATTTCAAAATACATGATCTTCTAAATATGAAGGTGTGAAGTTGTGAAATCTCAGGGAGAAATACATTTGCTAAGATAATCTGGTTGTTAAATGTTGAAACCATCCATGTCATTTATTAGAGGAAAACATGCAAAAGATGGAAGGATCGTGGAAGAGGAAATGGGTAAATTGTGGATAAAGCTCTGCCTTTTCTAACTAGTAAGTTCTTGCGACCTGGAGACAAATTATATTCCTGAATCCTTCTTTCTCTCATTGTTAAAGTACAGGTGATAATGTTTCCTGTGCTTACTACAAAAGGATTCTTTAGGAATGTAAAGTACAATAATAGCTATATCTTATCATGCTCTAATCTATGGAGCTCTTACAAGTTTAGAAAAACAGCTTTCCACTGCTGCAAAAATTGTTTTTGAAAGCCACTGATCTATACCAAATATCACAAAGGCAATTAGTCAGTACAAGCCCTGCTCAGAGTCTCTCTGAATACAATCCTTAGCTCTCCGGGGAAAGCAGGGCTATCTACAAAAATAACAGCAAAGAGGCACATTTGCAAGTTCTTTCCCATCCAAACAGAATTTGACTTCAAATTTCCATTCGTTCCTTAATTTATGCAAAACGTGAGTATTTCACGAGCCATTAATAACTTCTAACCGGATTAACAAGAAGGTAAGATTTCAGCTGCATAAGTTGGATGTTAGCTGTTTCAGCTTGTCATCTTCTCTACATATGGTGCAGTCCAAGAGAATTCTGAGGGTCCCGTCTGGCTAAAGACCAGAAACTCTAACATCCCAGGGAGAAAGGTCTGTGATTCAGGCCAACGTGTGTGTGGATGAACTAAGCCTGTTTGTCCATTTTTTGATTTAACAGGATTTTGGAAGAATAAGTGGGTCGAGATGGATGGGAAGCATTCCTCCTCCATCCTTACCTCCCTACGGAGCTTTCCAAGGAGGATATTAATGTTTCCTATAATTTTAACTCATGGTTTTTCTAAGAGTAAAGGTCAAATGGATCCTCCCCATGTAAATGTCACTGACATGGTTTTGTATGCTCGGATTACTTCTCTCCCTCTTACACACTTCTCTTTATCACAAAACCTTCAAAACCTCTGCAGATGGGACTTAGGTACTTTTCTGCGGATAGAAACACCGTGAAGGTATTTCATCCAGTAAATAATCAAAAGACCTGATTTCCTGTTTTATTTTTGAATGTGAAAACTTCACAAATGATTTTTGAAACCAGTTACATCGTTGTAAAAATGTGTTTTTTTTTTCTTTTTTAATGTAGACTCCTTTAAATTTGTGTGATCTGTTGTTTGCTTCGGATGTGTTTGGACTCAGTGCTTCTTTTAAAAATGATTTTAGAAGATTAGAAAGTTTACATGAACAATAGGCAAATGTGTAAAGCATATCATTCACGGAATCGTATGAAAGTCATGATGTAAATGTGAGATGTGTTATGTTTGATATTAGCGTGACTTTACTTGGAATGCAGGCTGGCTTGCACAATCCTCTTTCACGTTGAGCTGTGGGTTCTGGTAACTCTGACTCATCTCGGGAGGCCCCGCCCGCTGCAGGGCCATCCCCTCTGCACCTATCCAAGCAGGTCTGGCCTCTCCCTCCCCTCCCCACACTCCCACCTTGGCCTCTAACCCTGAGCCCTTGGACGTGGTCTCAGGGCCTGTGAGATACTTAAGGCCTGTGGTGCGTGTTTTTCATTTTCTTACAGACACACCCAGCACAAGGCCTCAGACAGAGGTATAGTCAGTAAATACCTGAGAAAACATCCTTTTCACTATTTTTAACATGCAATTAGACCAAGATTTGCTTTTTCCTGGAGCATCTTGCAGCCAACCTTTCCCTCCCCTCTTTGTGTCGGTTTATGGAAAGCACAGAGTGAACCCCCGTTTAGCGTTGGGGTTCCCTGTGTCACGCTCACCTGCACCTCCTCTTGGTGCCCTCACCTGAGACTTCATGTCACTCTTCTATCTTCTGACCATGAATCATCAGGGGACGTTGTCGCCTACGGTCTGTTGTGTGTTTTGTTTGTTTTTGACAATAGGGAGTATGACATTTATTGAAGTGATTATCAATTTCCTTTAAAGTTATTAAAATTCAATAAGATTTGGTGGTAGACACTTCCTAGGCACTCAGAGCTGAGTTATGTGCTACAGGACAGGGAAGAGACTGTTAGCAAAAGACACCACGACTTCATCCTGATGTGAAACCGCTCTCAACCTGGCTCTGCCCTCCCACCAGGACTCAGCGCATCACCAGCACGCACATCCCTTTTTTTATTTTTTGGTTTTAAAAATAGGCAAGAGGAACATCTTTCTTTGGGTTCTATTTAGAACACACTTGTCTTATAACTTCATCAGTGAAATATAATTGAGTCAGCTTTAGCCTGGAAATTTCCCTTCTCTTTCTGGGTACAATGAATGCTCTTAAGTATGTTTGGCAAGAGATATTCAAATCATCTTATGTATTTAAAATAACAAAGTCTTATAAGTCCCAAGACATCAAAGAGCAAAGAATGCCAATTATGTTTAGTTTTTCCCTATGAAACAGGAATTTTCTTCTTCTTTAGTTTAGAGAATCAAGGAGATTTTAGCTACTTAAAAATGAAGGATGTCTGTTTCATTTTAAGCATGCCATAATTTCAAATATATCTAATTCAAGATACCGAAGATGGTTGGTTATAAGTAAATCTAAAACTTGACCACAGATCCCCTGATTGTCAAATCAAATTCTAAAATCATTCATCTCTTTTGCTGTGGAGAAAAAGTAATTCTGAGGAATCAAATAAGAATAGGTGAAAAATGGCCAAAGCTATCGTCTAGTCTGAAAAATGAGAAGAGGACTTGGGAACTCCTCCAGGGACGGGGAGCAGAGTGGTGGGTGTGCTGGACAGAGGCCTTCTCCATTCCAAGAGAGCCGAATGTCACTTACGTAACTAATCTGTAAATTAGTCGTTGAGGATATGCATCAAGCATTTCAGTCATATTTTATGATTTAGTCAGGATAATACCATGTCAGTGATGTGCAGAAGACCCAGGCTCTGAACCACTGTTGTACGCGTTTCCACAACATGATCCCACACCTATCACGTCCTACTGACCTGAGCCCTGTGAGTTTTGGTGACACTGCTGTTAGTCTTAACTTTCTTTCTTTCTTTCTTTTTTTTTTTTTGACATTCTGTCATTCTGGGCAGATTACTGTGTTGTCATAGCTCACAGCAACCTCAAACTCCCAGGGTCAAGCAATCCTCTTGCCTCAGCCTTCTAAGTATCTGGGCTTACATACGGCGCCAGCCACAACGCACAGCTGGTTTTATTTTTTCCCACCATACATAGACATGGGTCTCACTCATTCTCAGATTTGTCTTGAACTCTTGAGCTCAAGCAATCCACTCTCACAGCCTCTTAAGGTGCTAGGAATCCAGGCATGAGCCCTCATACCTGGCCCATTAATTTTTTATTGTATTTAAAATATTATTTTAAAGAATATGTATTTCTCACTACATCACTCTTATGAGATATAAATTAGGAAAATGTTTTAAAGCTACAAAGATTTCACTACCATTTTTATTCTTTGAACTTGATTCCCACTCAAGATTTAAGTAAAATCGAACAAAACCCACAAGCTAAGTGACCAGCAAGATCTCTCTCCATTTGGATTTTGGTTCAGTTTAGAGCAGTACTTTTCAATCTTTTTTTTTTTTTTAATCTCACGGCACACTTGGACCTATAGTTAAACTTCCACAGCACACTTAAATTATGTTCATCAATAAAGGAGTAAGAAAAGAATATAGTTTGCTTGAAAATTCTTTTGAAGTCAGTAGACAATCTAAAATAATTAAAAAAAAATTGCGGCACACCAGTGAAAATCACTGGTGTAAACAATGATTTCATCGGCCACCATTGCACGGGGAACCACGTTGTGTGTGGACAAGCCTTTTAGTAAAGAGCCAGATACTGTGCGGGGCAGGGTTTGTGCTGTAACCACTAAACTCTGCTGCTGGGAAGGGGAGCAGCTGTGGACAGATGTATTTTTTCTCTTGACAAAATGCTTTATTGCTGAACCGACACATTAAAAAATGAGTATCCCTGGGTTACCATAAAATTACATGTATAAACACTAAAATGTAGATTTTGTAGGTTTCAAGAGCTATGACGTTTTTCGTTTGGTGGATTATTAATCATTTAAAACTATGAAACGATGAAAACTGTTCTAGGTCATAGGCTAGCATAAAAGATAGCCTGGATTTGATTGTGGGCCTCAGTTTACCAACATTAGGATCCTCTCACACAGCAAAAGGCTGGACTAAAAACCTTAAGTTCCTCTGTGATAAAGATTTCAGTTGTAATGCGTGGAAGGTATTCGTGGGCCATAACACATTGTTTATCCTTGGCAATGTCAGAAAGCCAATATGATTACCTAGGCAGGATGATAACGATGTGGTAATATTCTATTATTGAAATTCCAGGGGCTATCTGATATCTAATCAATATGAAGTGCAAGTTTTAAAAGCACTGAGGAAGAGGAAGGATTCCATTTCTATCTTGTCACTGAAGACATTGGCGTCCCCCTGTGTACCTACAGCACGGCTCACCTCAGAAGCCGCCAGGGTCCGGCTGCTCGTAGATGTCACCTCTCGGGGAGGGCAGAGACCTGCTTCGGGGAAGATATGCCATTTTAACAGGGAGGAGAGGACATCTCATTGTGGCTTTGACTGGCATTTCCTTGACAATTAGCGATGCTGAACAATTTTTCATTTACTTTTTGGCCACTACTGTTGTCTTCTGAGAAATGTCTATTCAGATAATTTGACCATTTTTAATCAATCTTTTATTGCTTTTGGGTTCCTTGTGTATTCTGGATATTAATCCTTCATCAAATGAATAATTTTTAAATATTTCCCCCCTTCTTCAAGTTATCTCTGTTTTCCTTTGCTATGCAGAAGCTTTTCAGTTTGATATTATCCCATTTGTCTATTTTTACTCTTGTTTACTGTGATTTGGTCACTACATATATGCATCAAAATAGTCTATATTTTGTCATTATGTATAATTATGTGTCAACTGAAACAGGATCAAAAAAAATATTGGTGTTATCCACTAGGATAACTTAAGGCTTCCAGGAAACATGTGTTCCAATCCAACTGTCCTGTGCTTCCCACCTTCCAGCAGCTCCCGATGCTGTCCTGTGCTCGTACTGGTCTTGCAGCAGTGTATTTCATATGAGCAACAATCCTTAACACAAAGAATAGTTCTAAGGAAGAAAGTTTATTTTACTTCCCCGAGGGAGGGACGGGGTAGGGCCGAGAGAAGTTCCAGTTCTGAGGACAAGAGGGGGATAAAGAGAAAAGACAAATGATTGTCAGCTGATAACACAAGTGGCTTTGAGGCAGCTGTGTCCCCCCCCCGACCCCTGTGAATCTGGCTTATCAGTTTCCCTGCAATGCGTTCTGGCAGAAACCAGAAGGTCACTTCTGCTCAGATCTTTTGCAGAGCTGTGAAAACAAAAGTCTGCAGGTGGTTAATCGCACAAAGTGGTAGCTGTGCCCTGCAATCTCTCTTCAGAGGGCCAATTATGTGTTGAATTTTCTTTGTTTACTTTTCTCTATTGGACAGTTTATTAGCTGTGCTGTCCTATCACTTCTACTGTTGGGATTTTCTCTATTCCCACATAACTGGCTTAACTCCCCCGAGAGGCCTGCCATTTTCGTTTCTGTCATAGCCCTGTTCACTGCTGAGGTTAATCACAGAATGACCACCCAACTCCATGGTCCCATGGTCCCCTTACAAAGCTTCTAACCACCTGATTTGCAGTACACACATTGTTTCTTTAGGAACATTCCCAGACACAGTCTCTTCCATAGTTCCTTCTTGTTCATGAAGTTCTTATTGTCCTTATCCCTAAGTAAATATTTTTAACAGGTTCTACAAAATACTTTGAAGTTCAGATACCATATACTTTATCTGCTGCTGTATTTATTTCTAGAGTCACTAAACATAAATTACATTTTTTTTTATTTTTACAGCATGAGGCACATACGTTTTTAATCTTTATGTTCTTTATTTTGATACTTTAATGCTCTTAAATGCTTTTTATTTTTCCACATTAGTGTTGTTCTTTTTTTATTTTTTTCTCTTTCAGATCGAATTATCTGTCTCTTATAAGACAAGTCTAGGAGAAGTGAATTCTCTCAGGTTTGGTTTGACTGGGAAAGACTCTCTTCATATTTAAAGGATTACTTTGCTGGATACAATGGAAACGGATGGTAGTTTTTGTAATTTGCTTTCAGAACTTTGAAAATGTCATTCCAATGGTGCTGGACTGGGTGGTTTCCATCCAGTATGCTGTTGCCAAATGAACTGAAGCTCTTTTATTTCCTTTGCTGCTTTTTCTTATTGCTTTTAGGATTCTTTGTCCTTGACCTTGGAAAGGTTGATTATTTTTGTCCTTGACCTTGGAAAGATTGATTATTTTTGCCCTTGATCTTGGAAAGGCTGATTATTTTATACTTTATGTCTTTTCTTGAAACATTTTTGTCAAATCTGGTTGGTGTTCTGACTTCCTTGTACTGAGTTTTTTTCTTAAGTTTTCTATGGTCCCTTCTTTACTTAAACAGTCAACCCCTCACTCGCATCCACTCTCTCACAAACACCACTAATTTTTAGGTTTCATCTTTGAGATAACTTTCCACATTTTGTAGGCAATCTCCATTGCTTCTCTTCTCCTCTGTGTCTTTGAACTCACTGATTCAATGGATTCTTTGATCCATTCTGATGATGAATTGTTCTGTTCAGTAAATGTGTTTATCAGTGTCAAGGTTTCAGGCTTTCTAAAATTTCAATCTGTTAAGTTTATCTGATAAATGTATGAATTGCTTTTCTGCGTTGGGAATCACTGAGCTTTCTGAAAACAGATTATTCAAAGAGCTCACATTTTGCTATATCATTTACTGGTTCAATTGACTGGGTCAATTACTGGTTCTTACATTATCCATTTGGGGAGATCGTGGATGTACAAGTAAGGATTAGTTGTTCGAGTCTTCCCTGGCTTATTTCGGTCTTTGTCAGATACATCTGCTGGGACTCTTCACTGTGGGCCACCCCCTCATTTTCACCTTTAGGTGGTACCATAGCCTGGCTTCGCTTCAGACCTGTGAATGATTGTAGGGAGCTTCTCTTCCTGAACGGCGAGGTTCCAACAGGGACATTCCAGCAGTGGGAATGCTGGCTAGGTGGGCTGACCAGTGGGCCTGTGAGATGAGCCTCCCACTGGGAGGTGGTGCTGAATGGCCCCTGTGATTTGGTGTTTACCTCGAATGAGTTACTGAGCAGACTTTCCAGGGCTGAGAGTGGTGGTCCCACCTCCCTGCTTTGTCTCTGCCTGTCTTCAGGGATATTTCTCCCTTCAGGTACCTGTAAGACTCTCCACCGATAAAGTCTCCTGGTAGTGGCCCCAAGATGATGGGGAGCTAGTGGCTCTCCTTTCACAGTGAGTCGGAGAAGCACCGTACATGCACTTAGTGCTGGGCAGAGTCAGGGGGGGAAGGGGCACTGTGGTGCAGAAATTCTTTTTTTGCAGTTTTGGCCAGGGCTGGGTTTGAACCCGTCACCTCCTGTATATGTGGCCGTTGCCCTACTCCTTTGATCCTTAGGCGCTGCCCAGAAATGCTATTCTCCTACCATCTGCTAAGATTTTTCACTTTTCTGTGGCTCCAGAGACTGTCATCTTTGTCATTGAGTTCCTGGCTATGTCTATTTGACTTTAGTCTCCATGATGGGAAGGAAGAAGTTAAGCCAGCTGGCTTCTCTGTTGCCATGTTAGAACCCGAAAATCCTCTTGGTAAATATTTTGGAAACTTAGACATGTCATTTTGATATGTATTTGCTCACATGTGTACATGCTTACACCCATATACAGAGGGTACCAAAAAATGTGTGCACATTTTAGGAAAGGAAAAAATAAATGGTACTAAAATTGTGATGATTTATACCAATAATTTCGTCCTGCACATTGTATCTTGTATCTCTTATAATTGCTGAAGTCAGATGTGACTTGAGTATTGCAATTTTAATATAGCTTCTTGCTTTCTTAAAATGTGTACCCTTTTTCTGGTGCCTTCTGAATATACAGAAGTTACAGATAGGGTAATCATTTTGATGAAATAACTAAAAAATACACTGAGAAATAGAGACAAAATGTAGTAGGGAACACCTTTGTATAGTGCAGTTTTAAAAATTTCTTCCTTTGCAAAAGTCAGAAATCTTTTAGCTTTTGAGCTCATGGAATATTTAGAAATAACACATCAAACATGGGAATTTTTAAACTGATTTTGAAGCCCCATCATAAATATTGTGTTAGATCCAGGACAGAGTGAGCAAATGAATGAACACATGTAACAAATGATCCTGTTAGGGGTATCTCTGGGAAAATAGAAGAGGAGAATCTCCATGGAAACCATCAAAGGGAAACCTGAAAAGATTTAAAACAGGTAAACAATACACTGTTCAAATACCGATGGCAAATGTGTTTTTCAGCAGACCCTTTACCCAAGGTGCTATTTTTTGTTTTAGTTTTAGTTTTTTCATTTGTTTGTTTTTTTGAGACAGAGTCTCAAGCTGTTGCCCTGGGTAGAGTGCTGTGGTATCACAGCTCACAGCAACTTCCAACTCTTGGGCTCAAGTGATCCTCTTGCCTCAGTTTTTCTATTTTTAGTAGAGATAGGGTCTCTCTCGCTTTTGCTCAGGCTGGTCTCAAACTCCTGAGCTCAAGCAATCCACCTGCATCAGCCAGGGATGTTTGCAGTTTTTGGCCGGGGCTGGGTTTGACCCTGCCACCTCTGGCATATAGGGCCGGCGCCCTACTCCTTTGAGCCACAGACGCCACCCAGCCAGGGTTGTTTTATTTTGATAAACAAGAAAGTATTTGTGTGCATACTTCTATTCATAGATATATGTGTATCCATGAGTTAACAATCCCACTGCTGGTGGGTCACCGACACTGACTTTAGCAGCATTTATTGTGCATATGAATAGCAGATAAGATTTTTAAAAATACTTTCTTAGCAGTATTTAAAACTAAACTTACAAAATTGGTTATTGAATTAACTGGGGGTGTATGCCACAGAAGGCGTGAGAGAGAAAAAAATGGGGAGTATTTCATCAGCACTTTCCCACATTGCCCCAGACAGCATCTGGGAAATGCAGAATGAGAAAGAATAACCCCAGTATTCGACGCCTGGGGTAAAATAAATGCTTACTTGTTAACCACATGCAGCTCCACTGGTTACAAGCTGAGCAACAGGAAAAGCTGCAAAGCCAGGTCACTGACCACTAAGGTGAGGTGTGCTTACTCCCAGAGGGAGAGGGCCTGTCTGCCAGGTTCAAGGTCATGAGACGTGTTACATCTAATCGTGCTCAGTTACACTCCAGAAATACAGAGCAGCCCAATAGCTTCCTCCAGGTGGGAGAGGGGATAATTGCAGCGTCCTCGTTCCCTTTTCTGGGAGATGAACTGATTCCCTTTGTTTGGGAAGAGCCAGGAGGAAATCTCTCCGAGGAATCCCGGAGGGATGGGAGGTGGTACCCTGAGAACACTAGACTCGTGGGCTGTCTGACACACTCAGGGCTGCCTCAGCTTACCCCAACACTGGAGCAAGGGAAGGGTTTGGAGGCCACATTCAGGGAGCCCGAGGGACGTTCTGGAGACTTCTTGAAGTCCAATTACCCAGAAAGGCTAAACCCTCAGACTCCTTTTCCTTGGCATTCAGTGAAAATGACGGCGTGTGAAGGACAGTCCCCCAAATATAATGCATAGTGTCTGAGAGATCACACATTGTGCTCATGCCTGAACCCAATCTCCACTTTATATATAAACATTTGAATGTTTGTCACTTTCAAAGACGCAAATGTAATTAACTTTTTATAAGGACAAATGAGGAAGGCAAAATAACTTTTTTCCCCCTACAAGAATGCTGCTATGATTTATATAACTTTACAGTGGCCTAAAGATCCTCATAATTTCCTTAAGTACCAGCAGTTCTTCTGGGTTTTTTTTAAAGCTACTATCAAAATTGCTTCATTGTTTCATTTTTTTCTTTTTTTGTTTTGTTTTGTTTTGTTTTTGAGACAGAATCTCACTAGGTCGCCCTCAGTAGAGTGTTGTGGCATCACAGCTCATAGCAACCTCAAACTTTTGGGCTTAAGTGATTCTCTTGCCTCAGCTTCCCAAGTAGCTGGAACCGCAGGCACCCGCACAACACCCGGCTATTTTTTTGTTGCAGTTGTCATTGTTGTTTAGCTGGACCGGGCCGGGTTTGAACCCGCCACCCTAGGTGCATGTGGCTGGCGCCCTAACCACTGTGCTACGGGCACCGAGCCTCCTTCACTGTTTGTTAGAATAAATAATAATATTTAAAGTCAATCATTTTTAATCTTTTATTTCTGTTTCCAAATTATTTTCAAACGTTTTTAGTAAAGTATTTAAAAATTTATCACTTCCCACACCAACTAAAGCAGGAGGCCCAATGTGGCTTAAAAGACTTGTCCAATCCTAGCATTGACTAAGTTATTTATATGTATGTAAGAATTTCATTTGCTAAAATTACATGTTAGTCCTGAAAAATTTTTCTACCTAAGGAAAGCCTAAATAAATAATTTACAGGGTACTGCTTTATGCCTCTTGTATGTAAATATGTTTCAACTCTCATCCTGTGTGTTCCTGAGAAGGGTAAGTGTGTTATTTTCTTACTGTAGGTGATATGTTCACGTGGTTCCCGTAAGCATCTTTTCAAACATGATTGTAACAGGTGAATGTTTTAAGAGTGTGATTAAAAACAGCCCACATGATCGAGAAGAGATTAGTAATATATCAACTGTATCTGAAATAAATTGAGGCAACCTTTCTGCTACGTGTGTATATATGCTCACATACTTGCTTAAATACAGTCTTTCGTCACCCTGGTGGCGGTTAGGTATGGGATGTTTGCAGAGAGAGAGCCAGACTTCTAATCCATCAAATTCAAAGCCCTTGATAGTGTTTGAGACACGGTGATTCTCTAACTTGTCTGTTGTCATCAGGAAATAAGCATTGATAGAGGTATGGATTTTTATATATAAGGGAAAAGTTAAATCATTTTCCAAAAAAAGACAAGAGAAAAAGGAACATTAATTTAATTATTATTTAACCTTAAAACATGGGCATTTAAAGTGACTTTACACACAATCTAGTAAAAGTTGATCTTTATTTCCCCAATGTTAAAAAATGACGTGTTAGGGCGGTGCCTGTGGCTCACAGGAGTAGGGTGTCAGCCCCATATGCCAGAGGTGGTGGGTTCAAACCCAGCCCTGGCAACAACGACAAAAAAGAAAATTTCAAAAAATGACGTGCAAACAGCCTTTAAGGGGTTCACAGTTTCTTTTGCTTTTTTCCCATAGTTCAAAGCTAAATTGTTATCTTTTCCTCGTAACTTTATTTTTGAAACATCATTGTAAGAAATGATACTTAAACAGTAAAAAGAATTAGCTCTGTGGATGGAGGTGACTCCTGCTCCGTGGGGGAGTAGGTCTCTTCAGCTGGTTTTTACACGTCTTCTCCATCACGGCTTCCAGAGGTATCAGTAGCACGTTTATAACTGGAATCTCTAAATCCTTATTCGCCAACTTTTCGATTAGCTAATAAGCATGAAGACTAACACTCTCCTCCGCTCTCTGCTGCAGTACGTCTGACTATTGCAATACGGACTTATGCTCGGAGGAAACACATTGAAACGCCATTTGTGTTTCGCACTATAGATTGTTTCAAGAAGCCTCTGGCTTCATGTTTGGAGAGTTGTAAAATACTCCCCAGTGCTTGCACACTGAGAAGCCATCCATGTGCCCTTGAGGGCAACATAGAAAGTTGCAATGCTAAATATCATAATATGATGTGGGGAGGCCTGGGGGGTCACTCGGGTCTGTGTGACCACTTAGAACTCTCCACCCGACATCTTTGTCCAGATCAGAATCCACAGATCCCTGGACAACCTGTTATTCCAATAACCTTTCATTCCATTCCTGTTATAAAAGCCTGAACTTTTATAACAGGAATGGAAAACAAGTCTTTCTCCCAATGGCCGTATTTGTTACTCAGCATCTGGGTGGCTCGCTTTCTGCTCTTCTGTGCTGCCTCGCAGGACTAGCTCACTTTTTCCAGTCCTTCGATGCCACTTCGCCAGCTGAAGTCCTGTCCGCTGCACTGTTATCACTGCGCTCACTTTACCCCCATGTGGAGCTGTTGGTCTATTGTCAGGCCCTCAGTGCATTTTTACACTCACATGCAATGAAAATAGAGAATGCTGCATGAGATTCTTCCTCATCGTGTCCTTTTGAGAACACTGATTTGCAAAAATGGTACAGCAGGAAAACCTAAATTCAGACATGAACCTACACTGATCAGCTGAATTCCGTGCTTTTTCTGACATGCTTTTCTCTCTGTCAGTTTATTGCATGCTATTTCCATGGCCAGAATAGTTCTCACCATTTCAGAGGGTGATCAGGTGTTTACGAGTCCCACCATCAGGTGTCCCTCATGGGACAGGTACACATCGTGTGCACATTTTTGCATGCACAGCACACATGTTGTGGACCTTCTTCTGAAGCTTGGATTGTGGCCTACATACCCTCCACGCACACACTTCCTATTGCTCCCCAGTTTGCAGAAGGGAAAATGTGGGCACGGTGACTTTTTTTAGTTTGTATCCATAGCCTTTTATAACTTGCTGGGGTTACCATAGAAACATACATGGGCGTGTGCTACTCAAATTTGCATGATCTCCAGGATGGTCAGAATTTTTGTATCTAGACGTCAATTCATGAAGTGATTGTGGTGGGAGTGGGGTCAGCTCCGTCGGCTAATGGTGCTGTATCGACAGTGCTTGATACAAATACAAAGTTAAAGGTATTAAGTAAGCAGAAAGTTGGGGCCTGGGGACTCAGAAGAATTATATCAACCATGGTTTCTGGGTGCAGCATCATTTTGTTCTGCAAATGTGTTTATTAAATCAACGGAGCAGATGTGTGGGCATATCCCCAAAATAGTCCCCTCAATGGTCTTGAACACTATTAATCAACCCTTACTAATTCTAATTTGTTTAACAGCCACATTGACCAGCCTTCATATTTCCACTTATCCTGACAGTGTGGCATTGCTTTGTTAAAAGACGCTTCAAACCACAAGGAATATTCAGATATTTTTCCATAAGTTAAAGTTTTGCTGAACAAATACAGTACCATTTCCTAGTAGCATTTCCTCTCAAAACCACACTAAAGAAAATCAAAATCTTCTCTGGGTCTGCATCCTGGAGAGGGCCGTGTTCGTAACATGTATACGAGTCAGTGCTTTGATCACACAGGGTATTACTTCCTAATCTTAATGATCTATCTCTTTTTGTTTTATTGTTTGGGATTTATCGAGGGTACAAAGAATTAGATTCATTGCATTGCATTTGTTAGGTAAAGTCTCTTATAATTTTGTCCCACCCTCAAGAGGTGTGCCATACGCTGTGACCATTGTTAATCCATTCCTGGGTTGGGCATTTATGCTGTTTCTACATTTTGGCAAGTATAAATTGAGCTGCAGTAAACAATCTAGTGTACATGTCATTATGATAAAAAGATTTTTTTCCTTCTGGGTAAATGCCCAGTAATGGGATTGCAGGATCAACTGGGAGATCTAGCTTGGGTTCTTTGAGAGTTCTCCAAACTTCCTTCCAAAAAGGTTTTATCAGTTTGCAGTCCCACCAGCAGTGTTCCCTTCTCTCCACATCCATGCCAGCTTCTGCAGTTTTGAGATTTTGTGATGTGGGCCATTCTCACTTGAGTTAGATGGTATCTCAGGGTGGTTTTGATTTGCATTTCTCTAATAATTAGAGATGATGAGCATTTTTTCATATGTTAGTCATTCGTCTGTCTCTTTTAGAAAGGTTCTATTCATGTCTCTTGCCCATTGATATATGGGATTGTTGGCTTTTTTCATGTGGATTATTTTGAGTTCTCTATAGATCCTAGTTATCAAGCTTTTGTCTGACTCAAAATATGCAAATATCCTTTCCCATTGTGTAGGTTGTCTATTTGCTTTGGTTGTTGTCTCCTTAGCTGTACAGAAGCTTTTGAGTTTAATTAAGTCCTGTTTGTTTATTTTTGTTGTTGTTGCAATTGCCATGGCAGTCTTCTTCATGAAGTCTTTCCCCAGGCTGATATCTTCCAGTGTTTTTTCTATGCTTTCTTTGAAGATTTTTTATTGTTTGATGCCTTAAATTTAAGTCCTTTATCCATCTTGAATCAATTTTTGTGAGTGGAGAAAGGTGTGGGTCCAGTTTCAGTCTTTTATATGTGGATATCCAGTTCTCCCAGCACCATTTATTGGATAGGGAGTCTTTTCCCCAAGGTATGTTCTTGTTTGGTTTATCAAAGATTAGGTGTTTGTAAGATGTTAGTTTCATTTCCTGGTTTTCTGTTCGATTCCAAATGTATATGTCTCTGTTTTTGTGCCATTACCGTACTGTCTTGACCATTATGGCTTTGTAGTACAGCCTAAAATCTGGTATGGTGATGCCCCCAGCTTTGTTTTTATTACTAATAACTGCCCTAGCTATATGGGTTTTTTTCTGGTTCCATATAAAACGCAGAATCATTTTTTCCAAATCTTGAAATTACGAAATAGGGATGGCATTAAATAGGTAGATTGCTTTGGAAAGTATAGCCATTTTAACAAAGTTGATTCTTCCCAGCCATGAGCATGGTATGTTCTTCCATTTGTTAATATCCTCTGCTATTTCCCTTCTTAGAATTTCATAATTTTCTTTATAGAGGTCCTTCACCTCTTTTGTTAGGTATATACCTAGGTATTTCATTTTCTTTGAAGCTATGGTAAAAGGAATTGTGTCCTTAGTTAGCCTCACATCTTGACTGATACTGGCATATACAAAGGCTACTGACTTGTGGACATTGGTTTTATGTCCTGAGACATTACTGTATTTTCTGATGACTTCCAGAAGTCTTGTGGTTGACTCTGGGGTTCTCTAAGTATAAGATCATATTGTCAGCAAAGAGGTTGAGTTTGACCCCCCTCTGCTCCCATTTGGATGCCTCTTACTTCCTTGCCTTGCCTAATTGTATTGGCTAGCACTGCCAGCATTACATTGAATAGTAACAACCTTGTCTGGTCCAGTTTGAAGAGGAAAAGCTTTCAGTTTTACTCCATCTAGTAAAATATTAACTATAGGTTTGTCATAGATAGCTTCGATCAGTTTCAGAAATGGGCCACATATGCCTATACTCTTCAGTGCGCTAATTAGAAAAGGATGCTGGATTTTATCGAATGCTTTTTCTGCATCTATTGAGAGGACCATATGATCTTTGTTTTTGCTTCTATTAATATCGTGGATAACATTTATGGACTTGTGTGTATTAAACCAGCCTTGCATCCCTGGGATAAAACCTACTTGATTATGATGTATGATCAAGATACATTTTTGGATGATGAGCTGTAATCTGTTTGCTAGGATTTTGTTGAGAATTTTTGCATCCATATTCATGAATGAAATTGGTCTGCAATTCTACTTTTTAGTTGGGTCTGTTCCTGGTTTTGGTATCAGGGTGAACGTGTTGGGGAAGATTCCTTCCTCCTCAATTTTTTGGAATAATTTCTGCAGTACAGGAATAAGCTGCTCTTTCTTGAAGGTTTGAGAGAATTTTTGTGTGAAGCCATCCAGACCAGGGCATTTTTTTGTTGGAAGATTTTTTATTGTTTCTTTAATCTCAGTGCTTGAAATTGGTCTGTTCAGGAGTTCTATTTCTTCCTGGCTAAGTCTAGGGAGAGAGTGTGATTCCCAATACTGATCCATTTCCTTCACATTGTCAAATTTCTG
>CAUYON010183391.1:0-20794 GCA_963573935.1 Arctocebus calabarensis | reverse complement strand
GCGTTAGGTAACCTACTCCCTCCCCCGCTCCTCATCCTTGCGTCTGCCCGAGTGATAGCAGCTCCTTCCCAGACCAGCCAAGGACAAGTATTACTCAATCCCCTAGACTCCTATAAGCTCAGCCCACACTCCTTCCCTTTTTCCTTTCTGTACCCTTAAAAACTCCCTCCTTTTTGGGGCCTGAGGCTTCTCTGTTCTCCTGCTGTGCCAAGAGTGAGAAACCTCAGCCCGGGCTTGTAAATAAACAACCTCTTGCTCTTGCATCAGACTTGGTCTCTGGATGATTTTTGTGGGGGATCCCTTGAGTTGGGCACATTTAGGGGCTCGTCCAGGATCACCCCTGCCCACAATCACCGAGTACCTGCTCTGGAGGTGAGTGTGTGCATGCCAGCATTTGTATGTCTTGTCCTGTTCTGTGTTAGTTTCAGTCATTGGATTTGTAGTCGGGAGGTGGAATCCCCAACAGTCGGAACATGGAATCCCTGACAGAGTAGTGAAAGGAACGCCCCTATCCCATGGATAGGGAACTGGGATGTGGAATCCCCAGTCCTTTGTCATGATAACCAGACATTCCCTTTGGTTGAGAGGCAAGGCAGGTTGCAACCACCAAATGGAGTTACAACATTGTCTCATTTTCAGTTTTGCCTGGAAACCCACAAGGGCAGGCTTCTGTTTTCTGGAGGAATATCTGTTTTCTCTGTGTCTTGTTATATTTGGAGGGTGACATGGGACATACGCAAATGACTCCCTCTTTCCTTAACTTTGGCTCATTTCCAGGATTTCAAAGACAAAGCCTGAGAGTACGGTTTTAATGTGTCCAGAAGTAAACTTGTGACTTTTTCCAGGAATGAATGGCCAGCGTACCATGTCAGATGGCCACCAGAGGCACTTTTCACCTTTCCATTATTTTCCAGGTCAAAGATATAGTCTATTGATCTGGTACCGGGCACCTGGACCAGATCCCATATATAACTGCTTGGCAGGACCTCGTGGAAGACCTTCAGGCAAGGAGGTAGCCAAGCTCCTGGCCTTGAAGTAGAAAAAGGAGAAGTCTCCTGAGCTCACTGCCCCTTCTCTGGTCCTCCAAGGAGGAACTGATCCAGAAGTGCTCTTCCCCCCTCCCTATCAACCCTCACCTCGGGGGGCACTTGTTCCTCAGAGTCTGCCAGGCAGCGAGGCCACCCCAACCCCAGGTCCGAGGAGGGGTAGCCTCCAGAGGCAAACCCATCCCCTGTCATAGGGCTCTGCACAACCTTATAGCAGACTCCACAGTGTTGCCTCTTCATGCAGTGGGCCCCCTGATGAAGCTGACCCCCCAAACCAAGAACACCACTACTGGCCCTTTGCCACAAGTGATCTCTATAACTGGAAAATGCAAAACACTAAGTTCTCCGAAAAACCCACTGCCTTGATTGATCTCTTAGACTCAATTCTTTTTACCTACCAGCCTACTTAGGACGATTTCCAGCAGCTTTTACAAGTCCTTTTCACCACGGAAAGTTCCAGTTCTGAGGAGCAGAACTGCATCTTAGCTGAGGCCAGAAAGGCTGTCGAGGGTCCAGACAGAAACCCCACCACCAATCAGGCTCTCACAGATGCAGCCTTTCCCTTCACACGCCCCAAGAGGGATTTCAATACAGGAACAGGTCAGATAAGACTCCAAGTCTACTGCCAGACTCTAATGAAGGGTCTCCGTAAAGCGGCTAGAAAGCTGACTAATTTGGCCAATGTACAGCAAGAAAAGACAGAAGTCCCTGCAGCATTCTTGGAAAAGATCCTAGAGGCATTTCGCATGCACACACCTCTAAATCCTGAAGCTGCAAAGAATAGAGCAGCAGTTGTCATGTTCTTTGTTAACCAGTCAGCTCCAGAAATTAAGTGCAAGCTGCAGAGAATAGATAGACTAGGTGAGAAGTCTTTGCAGAACCTCCTAGAAGTTGCTGAAAAAGTCTACAACAACTGTAAGACCCTCAAAGAAAGACAAATGAAAGTGGCTAAAAGACAGACCCAAGAATTGGCCAGGATCCTCCACAGCTGCAACCTCAGGCAAAAGAGAAAGGCGACTGTGCTGATTGGCAGCAAGAGGTAAGGAGAGCTCCCCAATCAGGGGAAAATTCCGTCTCCAGAAGGACCAATGTGCCTACTGTAAGGAACATGGACACTGGGCCCATGAGTGCCCCAAGAAACCACCTGCTAGACCTTCATGCCGCCCCCCTCAGTGCCAGCCCTGGAACTGAGTGGGCTCCAATGGTAGGGGGGTCAGGGCTCATCACCACTCCCTGAGCCCTGGGTAACTCTCAGAGTGGGGGGACCCCAATAAATTTCCTAGTAGATACTAGAGCCCAGCATTCAGTCCTGACCCAAGCCCACGGCCCTATGGACACCTGGAAATCATAGGTCCAGGAGGCCACAGGCATCAAACAATATTCATGGACTACCTGAAGAACTGTGGACTTAGGCGTGGGCCGGGTATCCCATGCATTCATAGTCATCCCTGACTGTCTCTACCCTCTCCTCGGGCAGGATCTCTTGACCAAAGTAGAGGGTCATATCATCTTTAAAGACAAAGGACCCCTTATTACAGACCACTATGGAAGTCCCATACAAGTACTTACCCTTCAACTTGAAGATGAGTACAGGCTATACCAGCTGTAGCCTGACAGCCACCAGCCAATGGATGTCACCTTATGGCTGAGAACTTACCCACTCACCTGGGCAGAGACTGGGGGAATGAGACTAGCCGCCCACCGACCGCTGGTCATCATAGAGCTCAAGCCATCATAGAGCTCAGCTCCTTGGGCTGAACTCGTACGGATGCGGCAGTATCCCATGTCCCAAGAGGCCCAGCACGGCATCACGCCCCACATTCAGAGACTTTTTAAGAGCAGGATACTAGTGCCTGTCAATCAACACTCCCCTGTTGCCTATAAAGAAGCCATTAACTAATGACTATAGACCAATCCAGGACTTGAGAGAAGTCAACAAATGGGTACTAGACATCCACCCCACTGTCCCAAACCCTTATACACTATTGAGTGCCCTCACCCCAGATCGGATGGTACACCATCCTTGATTTAATAGATGCCTTCTTCAGCCTCCCATTGGCCCCCCAGAGACAGGCGATGTTCGCTTTTGAAGAGAACGATGATGAGCAAGGAATCCATGGTCTTAACCTAGACTTGGTTGCCACAAGGGTTCAAGAACTCCCCCACCATCTTCGATGAAGCCTTACATGAAGACTTAAGTGAGTACCAGCAGCAACACCCTCACCTGACTCTTTTACAGTATGTAGATGACATTCTGATCACAGTCAAGACAGAAGCAGAGTCCCACGAAGGCACCCAGGACTTACTAACTACATTGGGGTACCGGGCCTCTGCCAAAAAGGCTCAGATCTGCCAACAAACTGTGAGTTATCTGGGTTACATCCTTAAGGATAGGCAGCGGTGGCTGTCCCAGGCAAGAAAGGAAACAGTACTGAAAATCCCACCCATCCCCCCGCCACTACACAACGGGGTGGGGGGGTGTGGGAGTTCCTTGGGTCGGCTAGATTCTGTTCCCTGTGGATTCCAAGATTCGCAGAGATAGCAAAGCCCGTCTATGAAGCGACCCGGGACAGCTTGCCTTTCCAGTGGACTGCAGAACAAGAAAAAGCCTTCCAGGCCCTGAAACGAGCCTTGCTCTCAGCTCCGGCCTTGGAACTTCCATATATTACTAATCCCTTTCATCTGTATGTAGATGAACACAAGGCATAGCAAAAAGGGTACTAGACCAGTCACTTGGGCCCTGGGCCCAGCCGGTCGCTTACCTGTCAAAGAAACTAGACCTTGTGGCAGCAGGCTGGCCCCCAAGCCTACACATCATTGCAGCTACTACATGCTGGTTAAAGATGCAGATAAACTGACTTTAGGGCAGTTCGATGGGACTCTGATAACCCACTAAAGCTCAAACTGCAGAGATGCCAGGATCCTTGATGCAGCCCTGTGTGTACCACCTACTGACTTGTTCTGCCTTATATTGTCTACTCTCACCACTGCTAACACCCATGTTCCAGTCACCGTCACCTGGAAAATTGTAAGTGCTGTTACAGGCCACACTATGAATCAGACCTCAGGCCTCCACCCCCCCTATACTTGGTGGCCGTCCCTCCAATTTGATTTGTGTGCCTCACCACTGGTGCCTAGGACATAGGTAGCTTCAGAGTGCATGGCAAGCAAACTCCTGGCTGTAACACACGAGACTCAAAAAGCTCCCTACACAGGACCTATTTCTACGTCTGCCCCAAGACCAGGAGGGAGTAAAACGTGATAAAGAAATGTGGGGGACCCTGAGACTACTATTGCTCTTCTTAAAGGTGCAAGTCTACCAGCTGGATTAACTAGAATGCCCCAGTAAAAAATGACCAACGTGGTACCCTGCCAATAAGTTGCCTAAAGAGACGCACCTCTTCAAGCTCACACTGTAATCCTGTAACCCTACCATTCACAGACCAGGGGGAAAAGGCCCAATTGTGGGAAACAGGCAAAACATAGGGGCTAAGATTGTACAAGTCCGGGTATGACAACGGACTCCTCTTTACTATTCAGAGGTTAGAATAGCCTCCACACTATAGCTCCCTGTTGGCAGTAGGCCCCAACATTGTACTCAAGCCCCTGGGGGCCAAACCTCCCTCAGTTCACAGAATACTCCTGTCTACCCCAGCAGCCACCCCAAAGCCTGCTAGCTCCCCCGTTTCTCAGAACTAGGAGCTTACCCAAAGTCCAGCCCTGCACCCCACACCTGTGTCTACCCCAAATCCCAATCCACTTTGGAAGTTAGTCATTGCTGCAGACCAGGTCCTAAATACTTCTAGGCCAGACTTCACTAAGTCCTGTGGGCTATGTGTAGAGGCTAGACCCCTGTACTATGAAGGAATCACCCTAATAAATAAACCTAAGATCAGCTCCCAGGCAAGCGACTGTCACTGGCAACAGTCTAGGCCTTGAATCACTTTACCATCCATTATAAGGCAAAGAACCTGTATAAGTCAGATGCCCCCCTGCCCAGTACCAACACCTTTGTAATCAAACTTTCTCCTGGAATGGAACTAAGTATGGAATTCCCACCAACAATTCCTAGTAGGCCTGCTCTACAGGGCTCACCCTGTGCGTACATGGAACAGTCCTTAATCAAACTCAAGGTTTTTGTATCTTAGTACTACATTCAGAAGACCTATACCAGGCAAATAAGCCTGCTGTAAACACATTCAGTAAAACAAAAAAAGAGCCTGTCACTGCAGTAACCCTAGCCATGCTCATAGCACTAGGTATAGCAGGAGCAGGCACAAGAATCTCTTCCCTAGTCCTACAAGACAAGAACTACAGAGCTCTGCGTGCTGCAATAGACTTAGACATAGAAAGAATAGAAAACTCCATCTCCCATCTCCAAGAGTCTTTAACTTCCCTCTCTAAAGTAGTGCTGCAGAATAGACAGGGACTAGACTTACTATTCCTTCAACAAAGTAAGTTATGTGCAGCCCTAAAAGAAGAATGCTGTTTTTATACTGACCACTCAAGAGTAGTCAAACAGTTCATGAAATTAGTAAAAGAAGTTTTCTGCAAAAATAACTCAAGCAATTGCCTAGGACACAAAACAAACCGCAGCAGGATCAAAAGAACTGAAATTCTACCTTGCATCTTTTCAGACCATAAGGCACTAAGGCACTAAAAGTGGAACTCATCTCCAACAAAAATGCTCAACCTCAAAGAAAGGCATGGAATTTAAACAACCTTATGCTGAATGACACTTCAGTGCAGGAAGAAATAAAAAAGGACATCATTAACTTCCTTGAGTATAACAACAATGAAGACACAAACTACAAAAACCTATGGGAGCGAAAGCAGTCCTGAGAAGAAAATTTATCACTTTAGAAGCCTACATTTGAAAAACAGAAAGAGAACATACCAACAAACTCACAAGCCATCTGATGGAATTGGAAAAAGAAGAACAATCTAAGCCTAAACCCAGCAGGAAAAAAGAAATATCCAAAATTAAATCAGAGATCAGTGAAATTGAAAACAAAAGAATTATTCAGAAAATTAATGAAACAAAGAGTTGGTTTTTTGAAAAAATAAATAAAATAGATAAGCCTTTGGCCAGACTAACTAGAAATAAAAAGGTAAAATCTCTAGTAACCTCAATCAGAAATGATAAAGGGGAAATAACAACTGATGCCACAGAAATACAAGAGAATATCTCTGAATACTACCAGAAACTTTATGCCCAGAAATTTGACAATGTCAAGGATATGAATCAATATTTAGAATCATACCCTCTCCCTAGACTTAGCCCATATGAAATACATCCCCTGAACAGACCCATTTCAAACACAATAAAAAATCTCCCAACCAAAAAATGGTCTGGATGGCTTCACACCAGAATTTTATCAAACCTTCAAAGAAGAACTTATTTTTATACTGAGGAAATTATTCCAAAAAACTAAGGAGGAAGGAATCTTCCCCAATATGTTCTATGGAGCAAATATCACCCTGATACCAAAATCAGGTAAAGACCCAACTAAAAAGGAGAATTTCAGACCAATTTCACTAATGAATATAGATGCAAAAATTCTCAACAAAATCTTGGCCAATAGATAACAGCTTATCATCAAAAAAGTCATACATCATGATCAAGTAGATTTCATCCCAGGGATGCATGGCTGGTTTAATATTCGCAAGTCCATAAACATTACTCACCATATCAACAGAAGTAAAACCAAAGATTATATGATCCTCTCAATAGATGTAGAAAAAGCATTTGATAAAATCCAGCATCCTTTTCTGTCATATAAGTACTGCGCGCTAACTGATTGAGCCACTGGAGCTCCCCAGCATCCTTTTCTAATTAAAACACTGAGGAGTATAGTATAGGTGGCACATATCTTAAACTGATCGAAGCTATCTATGACAAACCCACAGCTAATATTTTACTAAAGTAAAACTAAAAGCTTTTCCTCTTAGAACTGGAACTAGACACGGTTGTCCTCTGTCACCATTACTATTCAACATAGTGCTGGAAGTTCTAGCCAATACAATTAGCCAAGACAAGAATATAAAGGGCATCCCAATGGTTGCAGAGGAGGTTAAACTCTTCCTTTTTGCTGATGATATGATCTTATACTTAGAGAACCCCAAAGACTCAATCCCAAGACTCTTGAAAGTCATCGAAGAATACAGTAATGTCTCAGGATATAAAATCAATGTCCTATAATGTTTGTATACACCAACAATAGCCAAGATGAGAGGTTAATTAAGCATACAACTCCCTTCACCATAGCCCAAAGAAAATGAAATGCCAGGAATACACCTAACAAAAGAGGTAAAAGACCTCTATAAAGAAAATTATGAAACCCTAAGAAAGGAAATAGCAGAGGACTTTAACAAATGGAAGAACCTACCATGCTCATGGCTGGGAAGAATCAACATTGTTAAAACGTCTACTTCCGAAAGCAATTTACCAATTCAATGCCATACCTATTAAAATACCAACATCCTACTTTCAAGACTTGGAAAAAATGATTATTCACTTTGTATGGAACCAGAGAAACCCCCTTATAGCTAAGGCAGTTCTTAGTAATTAAAAACAAAGCTAGGGGTATCACCATACCAGATTTTAGGCTGTATTACAAGTGGTCAAGACAGCATGGTATTAGCACAAAAACAGAGACACAGATACTTGGAATCATATAGAAAACCTGGAAATTAAACAAACAACTTATAAGCCAACTAATCTTCGATAAACCAAACAAGAGCATTCACTGGGGGGAAGACTCTATTCAATAAATGGTGCTGGGAGAATTGGATATCCACATGTAAAAGACTGAAACTGGATCTGTACCTTTCTCCACTCACAAAAATTGATTCAAGATGGATAAAGGACTTAAATTTAAGGCATGAAATGATAAAAATCCTCAAAGAAAGAATTAGAAAAACAATGGAAGATATCAGCCTGGGGAAAGACTTTATGAAGATTGCCATGGCAAGAGCAACAATAGCAATAATAAACAAATGCGACTTAATTAAACTGAAAAGCTTCTGTACAGCCAAGGAGACAACAACCAAAGAAAATAGACAACCTACCCAATGGGAAAGGATATTTGCATATTTTGAATCAGACAAAAGTTTAATAACCAAGATCTATACAGAACTTCAATTAATCTACAAGAAAAAAACCCAATAATTCCATACATCAATGGGGAAGAGAGATGAATAGAATCTTTTCTAAAGATGACAGACGAATGGCCAGTAAACACATGAAAAAAATGCTCATCATCCCTAATTATTAGAGAAATGCAAATTAAAACCACTCTGAGATACCATCTAACTCCAGCAAGAATGGCCTATATCACAAAATCTCAAAATTGCCGATTCTGGCGTGGATGTCTAGAGAAAGGAACACTTTTACACTGCTGGTGGGACTGCAAACTAACACAATCTTTTGGAAGGAAGTATGGAGAAAGCTCAAAGAACTCAACCTAGACTTCCCGTTTGATCCTGCAATCCCATTACTGGGCATCTATCCAGAAGAAAAAAAAAACTTTTATTACAAAGACACCTATACTAAGCTGTTTATCACAGCCCAATTTACAATTGCTAAAATGTGGAAACAGCCTAAATGTCCTTCAACCCAGGAATGGATTGGTAAGCTATGGTATATGTATACTATGGAATATTAGTCAGTCATCAAAAAATGGAGATTTTTGCAGCATTTTTACTAACTTGGATGGAGGTGGAACACGTTATTCTCAGTGAAACATCACAGGAATGGAGAAGCATGAATTCTATCTATTCAACTTTGATATGAGGACAATTAATACAATTTGTGACACAGTGGAGCATGGGGGAAGGGGAGAGCAGACAGAGAGAGAAGGAGGGAAGGGGTGAGGGAAAAAAAAAGAAAAGAAAATAGTTACTAATTCTCACATAAACTGGATTCAATTTTGACCAAAGTACATTACTTAAACATTAACTTTTAATTCAACTTGTTAATATGTTATTTAGGATATTGCATCCTCATTTATAAGTGAAATATGTTTGTAATTTCCCTTTATAACAATATATTTTCTCCAATTTTAATATCGGGTGTATCCAGATTAAGTAAAATAATTTTGAAATATTTCTTCTTTTTCTATTATCTATAAGATTTGGCATGATCTGTTTTTTGAAATTATCTTTTACTTTTATTTATAAATATCAGTGGTCTATTTTTTGAGACTTTGGGAAAAAAAACATAAGAAGTTAACTAATGACTCCACACTGAGCCTCAGTTAAAGAATTCTATAATAGACATACTCTTATTTGACAATGTTAATGTTACTTTCTTTGATTATTATTATTAATATTGCTTAATATTTCATTGCAGTAATCGTCTGATTTCTTTTCTGAATGTATTTATCTTCGTTCATTCTTTACGAGGTTTTTGTTTCTAATCCTTATCTTAAACACTGTTATTGTTATTAAATTTTAAGCCTTTTTAATTCTGTGAAGGCAAAAAGTGGAAACTTAACAAACACATGTATATGTAAAAATTAAAAAATAGGGCGGTGTCTATGGCTCAAAGGAGTAGGGCACCAGCCCCATTTGCTGGAGGTGGCGGGTTCAAACCCAGCCCTCCCCAAAAACGGCAAAAAATAAATAAATACATAGATAAAAATAATTTTCTTTTAGAGACAAGAGTTTGTTACCCTCAGTAAAGTGCTATGGTGTCACAGCTCATAGCAACCTCCAGCTCTTCGGCTTAGGCAATTCTCTTGCCTCAGCCTCCTGAGTAGCTGGGACTACAGGTGCCTGCCACAATGCCCAGCTATTTTTTGTTGCAGTTTGGCTGGGGCTGGCACCCTACTCACTGAGCCACAGGCACTGCCTCATAAAAATAATTTTCAGAATGAAAGAAGTGGTTTAATAGGCATTAACCAATTCTTAGTTGTGTTATTAATATTTATATAAACAATATGGATATCTCAATTTTTAAATATCATAATTAGTAAGAACTTACAAAATTAAATTTAGGCACATACAATAAAATAAGCAAAAAATTAAAAAAATTAGATTTTAAAATAATGTACTAAAAATTGTTCATTTGTCTTTGTTAATAATAATAAAAAATTTATGGTTACTGTAAGACAATAGGACAATAAAAGCAAATGAAAAATATTTCCTTTAATAATAGAAAGCAAGTATTTAATTTCAAATAAAAGTTTTGGAAAATCTGAGAAGTCTTCAGAGACAAAGAATACTATGATAGTTCAACAGTTTTCTTAAACTTTTACCAAGACTAAGAAAGGGGGAAAAATATCCAGAAGAGGTTAAGAATTTATATTTTCAAAATTTTGACGAATGTTGTCAAAATTCTCTTTAAAAAGGTTGTGGTGACTTATATTCTCATTTAAAAATATAAAAATGTCCATTTACCAGATTTGTTCAAAATTTGTATTGTCAGCGTTCTGATAAGTAAAAAATCTTATGGTTCCAGTTTGAATTGTTTTAATTTTTTTTTTTTTTTTTTTTTTGTGGAGACAGAGTCTCACTCTATCGCACTCGGTGGAGTGCTGTGCAGTCACAGCTCACAGCAACCTCCAGCTCTTGGGCTCAAGCGATTCTCTTGCCTCAGCCTCCCAAGTAGCTGGGACTACAGGCGCCCGCTACAGCGCCCAGCTAATTTTTGATGCAGTTCGGCCGGGTTTGAACCCGCTGCCCTCTGTATATGGAGTCGGCGCCCAACTCGCTGAGCCACAGGTGCCGCCCAGTCAGGCAGTTTTCAAAAGGGAGAGGTGAGCGTAAAATACAAAGTTATAGGCTGGCTGTGCTAGCTCACACTTGTAATCCCAGCACTCTGGGTGGCCACGGAGGGTGGATTGCCTGAGTTCAGGAGTTCAAGACCAGCCTGAGCAAGAGCGAGATCCATCTCTAAAAAATAGCTGGGCGCTGTTGGGCACCTGTAGTCCCAGCTACATGGGAGGCTGAGGCAAGAGAATCGCTTAAGCCCAAGAATTTGGGGGGTGCTGTGAGCTGTGACACCACAGCACTCTACCCAGGGCAACAAAGTGAGACTTTGCCTCGGGAAAAAAAAAAAAAGAAAGAAAAATCTGAAGTGTTTGCTAAACCTAAAACTCAGCCCCTTTAAGCAGCTGTTATAAAGAGGAGTGTCTGGGGTTCTGTCTCACCTGTCTCAAGAGTTTCAGTGTCAGTAGGGCCATTTGTTCTGCCACCAAAGAGTCCAGCATGGCGGAGTTGACTGCTGGGGCAGGAGTGGCCACAGCCTACGTCTCTTCCTGGGTTCTATCACCTGCAGGAGGGAACCATTCAGGAGCTCAGATCCTCTGGGGGGCCTCAGTTTACCTCCTGGAGACCAGCCTCATTGCCCAAAGACAGGTGTGCAGGAGGAGAGCCACGGGTCTCTCCCTGGTGGCAGAGTCCCCAAGCCCACCTTGGCATTCCCTGGCCTGCCGACGGTTGCCAGGTTCCCACTCAGAGTCCTCACAGGCCCTGTCTCCTCCCCACACCTGTAAACACCCGTCCCCAGGTGCAGCCAGGTGGAGCGTAACCGGGAAAGCAGAGAAGTGGGTAGGGCTGGGGACTGAGTAGCAGAGAGTCAGACCCCGGGGAGGGGGTCGGGGGGGGTGTTACGGCGAAGCCTCCTACAAGACCAGGGAGCTGGGAGAGACCTAACGCGCGAGATGCAGCTGGGTGTCGCAGGGTGCGGAGGGGCACACTGGGTCTGCAGGTTGAGGGAGGGTGAGGTCACAGGAGGGCTCCGCGGAGATGGAGTCCGCAGAGGGCGGGGGTTGCCCGCCGGGTCTTTGTAGATGCAGCACCGCAGAGAGGACTGTAACCCGGAGCGTGAAGCTGAACGGACCGAGCGGGGACGGCGGGGTGGGGGACGTGCTGAGGACTGGGCAGGGAGGCTGCCACGCCTCGCGCGAGACTGTCCAGGAACTTGCCTGGCCGTGAGCACTGCCCATATGCGTCGAGGTTCATGTTTTTTATCTGCTGCGGCCCTTCTACGCCCCGCGTTGCCCCAGAGGACCTACGGCCAGTGGGTGGCGCCTCCAGAGCACGCACAGACTGGGCTGGCCCCGGGGCTCTGCGAGCTGAGGGCTTCTTCACCTGAGACCGCTGAAGCGGGAGCTTCGAGAGGCCTTGTCTGGGTCAGGCGGCGCCGTCCAGGCTCGCGTGAGACCCCCCCAGGCCTGTACAGGGTTGCGGTGACCGCGCTGGGAGACACTGGAAGCGCTGCGTGTGCACAAAACACGGTCAATTTCAGGGTAGCCAAGGAGTGGTCCCCAGTGACGCAAGTTCCACCAGGGGGCATGGATTTGTTAGACAAGTTTTCTTTTTAATAGGCTTTAAAAAATGCTTTGGGGGGCGGCGCCTGTGGCTCTGTGGGTAGGGCGCCGGCCCCATATACCGAGGGTGGTAGGTTCAAATCCAGCCTCGGCCAAAAACTGCAAAATAATTTTTTTTTGGAGACAAGGTTTCATTCTGTCCTGGCGTCATCGTAGCTCACAGCAACCTCAAACCCCTGGACTGGAGCTATCCTCTTGCCTTCACCTCTTTTATTTTTTATTTTTTTTAGAGACAGAATCTCACTTTATCTCCCTCAGTAGAGTGCCGTGGCGTCACACAGCTCACAGCAACCTCCAACTCCTGGGCTTAGGCGATCCTCTTGCCTCAGCCTCCCGAGTAGCTGGGACTACAGGTGCTCCCCAAAACGCCCGGCTATTTTTCTGTTTTGCAGTTCGGCTGAGGCCGGGTTTGAACCCGCCACCTTCGGTATTTGGCGCTGGCGCCTTACTCGATGAGACACAGGCGCCGCCCAAAACTAGGTCTTGTGTGTGTTTTGGGGGGGGGGGGGTTGGCCAGGGCTTGTTTTGAAACGGCCACCTCCGGCATATGGGGCCGCTGCCTTACTCCTTTGAGCCACAGGTGCCGCCCCAGAGTCTCATTTTGTTGCCCTGGGTAGAATTCTTTGGCATCATAGCTCACAGCAACCTCATACTCTTGGGCTCAAGGCCATTCTCTTGCCTCAACCTCCCAAGTAGCTGGTACTACAGGCGCCCTCAACACTAAGACTATTTTAAGAGACAAGGTGTCACTCTGGCTTAGGCTGGTCTTGAACCTGTGAGCTCAGGCAATCCACCCACCACAGCCTCCCAGAGTGCTGGGATTACAGGCATGGGCTACTGTGCCTGGCTGTTATATGATCTTCTTTCATGGTCAGAAAGAGTTTTCAGGTTTTGGGGAAAGATCACAGAGCTGAAATGCCATCTCACCACTGCATATCACAGGCACACACGGTCAAGTGACTTGCTTCTATGATGCTGACCTGGACACCTGTCAGGTTCCTCCTCCATAAAGTGGCACTTTGTCCTCTTTCCTGTGTTGTCTGGGAGATAGTCATTAGCCACAGCTCACACTGAATGGTGGGGAGTTATGCTCTCTCTCCTTGAGGGCATGTACATAGCTAGACAGCTTTCTAATAGTTAAACATAGATTGAAATAAGACTTAGGTCCTGGCTTGGCGCTTGTGGCTCAAGCCGCTAAGGTGCCAGCCACGTACACCTGAGTTGATGGGTTCGAATCCAGCCCGGCCCACCAAACAACAATGACGGCTGCAACCAAAAAAAAAAAAAAAAAAGAAATGGCCGGGCGTTGTGGCGGGCGCCTGTAGTCCCAGCTACTTGGGAGGCAGAGACAGGAGACCCGCTTGAGCCCAGAAATTGGAGGTTGCTGTGAGCTGTGATGCCACCGCACTCTACCCAGGGTGACAGCTTGAGGCTCTGTCTCACAAAAAAAAAAAAAAAAAAAAAAGACTTAGGTCCCACCCTTGCAGAGGCCCTCTTGGATGTGTGCGGAAATGACTTGGGTTCTCAGGAATATGCTTTAAATGTATCTGTGCGATAAAGCAGCAAACAAGAACCCTCATATGCTCAATTCTGCTCTCCAGTGTGATTCCACAAGCCCCTGACTCTGTGACAACATACAGCTCCCCAGAAGGACGCTCTGAAGACAAGAGGACAGAGCACAGAGCCCCACGTCTCTTCTTGAGTCACTATATCCCATAATATACAAATGACCCTGGTCCTGGCCTTTCCCTGCATGTACAATAATATATGTAAGACCTGCAACCACATGCTGACCCTCTACTGCCTATGTATAAATTTAGCCAAAACACTGCATTATGTAGTGAGACAGACTTCCCTGAAAGGCCACTGCTGGGCTGTGGTCCTCATAAAGACTTCTGAATAAAACCAACTTTAATTGTCTTAAAGCTTGATTTTTTTTCCTTTAGTCAACACCTATAATACATAAAAATTGATAGATTTGCAGAATCTGGGTCTCTCTCTTTTTTTTTGAGACAGAGTCTCACCATGTTGCCCTGGGTAGAGTGCTGTGGTGTCACAGCTCACAGCAACCTTAAACTCTTGGGCTCAAGCAATTCTCTTGCTTCAGCCTCCCAAGTAGAGTACAGGCGCCCACCACAATGCCTGGCTAATTTTTGTTGTTGTTGTTGTTGCAGTTGTGATTATTGGTTAGCTGGCCTGGCTGGGTTTGAACCCAACTTCAGTGTACGTGGCTGGCACTATAACCACTGTGGATGGTACAGGTGCTGAGACTTTTTTTAATTTTTGGAGACGGTCTTACTCAATTATTCTAGGTAGAGTGCCACGGCATCATAGCTCACAGCAACCTCAAACTCTTGGGCTTGAGCAATCCTCTTGCCTCAGCCTCCTAGTGCTGGGACTATAGGTATGCGCTACCATGCCTGGCTAGTTTTTTTTCTTTTTAGTAGAGATGAGGTCTCACTCTTGTTTAGGCTGAGCTCAAGTAATCTGCCTGCCTCAGCCTCACAGAGTGTGAGGATTACAGGCGTGAGCCACCACACCTGGGCTGACCTTGCAAAGTCTGAGCCTGTGGTCTTCCCAGTCCCTCTTCCCTGGGTCGTGTTGTCTCCCTGACTCTTGGCCCACTGCCCTGTATTTGTTGGAAACACTCAATTTCATGTCTGGGAACCAGAAGACCTCTAGATAGGAGCTCAGATTGGTCTCGAACTAAACCCTCTCACTATAGGAAAGGGCTGTGGTCTGACCTGGGAGGAGGAAGACCTGGTGGTGGAGTTTCTGTGGCTTCCTGAGAAGACCTTTTTTTTTTTTTATATATATATTTTTGAGACAGAGTCTCACTATGTTGCCCTCTGTACGGTGTTGTGGCGTCACAGCTCACAGCAACCTCCAACTCTTGGGCTTAAGCTAGTCTCTTGCCTCAGCCTCCCGAGTAGCTGGGACTACAAGTGCTTGCCACAACACCTGGCTATTTATTTTTGTTGTTGCAGTTGTCATTGCTGTTTTAGCAGGCCCAGGTTGGGTTTGAATCCATTTGCCTTGGTATGTGTTGGCCGGTGCCCTACCCACTGAGCTGTGGGCGCCGAGACCCCTTTAAAAGTATTTTATTTTTTTATTTGCAGTTTTTGGCTGGGGCTGGGTCTGAACCTGCCACCTTCAGCATATGGGGCCAGCGCCCTACTCCTTTGAGCCACAGATGCTGCCTAAAAGCATTATATATATATATATATATATATTTTTTTTTTTATTTAAGACAAAGTCTCAAGTTGTCACCCTGGGTATAGTGCCACTGCATCATAGCTCACAGCAACCTCCAACTTGGGCTCAAGGGATCCTCTTGCCTCAGTTTTTTTTTTTTTTTTGAGACAGAGTCTCATTATGTTGCCTTCCGTAGAGTGCCTGTGTCACAGCTCACAGCAACCTCTAACTCTTGGGCTTAAGCAATTCTCTTGCCTCAGCCTTCCAAGTAGCGGAGACTACAGGCGTCCACACCAACACCCAGCTATTTTTTGTTGCAGTTGTCACTTGTTTAGCTGGCCCAGGCCGGGTTTGAACCCGCCAGCCTGTATCTGGCCAGTGCCTTACCCACTGAGCTACAGGCGCCGACATTGCTTCAATTTTTCTATTTTCAGTAGAGACAGGGTCTCGCTTTTGCTCAGGCTGGTCTGGAACTCCTGAGCTCAAACAATCCACCCGCCTGGGCCTCCTAGAGTGCTGGGATCACAGGTGTGAGCCATGGCACCCAGCGTAGTTTTTAGAGCAGTTTTAGGTTCACAGCAAGATTGAGTGGGAAGTACAACACATTTCTTTTTACACATAACCATTTACACTATACTTGGAATGATTCACCCTAACATTTATCTTACCCCATTTTCACTTGAGACCACTTTTACTTTTCACTGAACCAGTCCCCTCTTTCCCTGATCTAGAATTGGGTAAAATTACTCTATCACTTAAAGTTGTACCCTCACTGAATTTTCCTCATCAGGAAGACCACCAGACCTCGATGACAAGTTAGCCCCTCGATCCGGGACAGAAACCCCATGTGTGAGGCCGCCTGCCCTGCCCACAGGCGTCAGCACGGAGCCCTCTGACTCCGCCAGGTGGGACTGCAGGGCGGGGCCGACGGCTGTGGGGCCGCGGGCAGATCTCGCGCCGCTCAGCACCTGGAGGCTGGGCCCACCTTATTCCCAAGACTAAGAGGACAAGGGTCCAAGGCCCTCTTCAGGGGTTGTCTGTCCCTGCAACGCTGAGAGCTGCCAGGTTGCGACCCCGGTGCCTACCGACTTTGGGCGCCACGGCGCTGCGCGGCCGAAGGCCACCAAGTCGCAAACTCTGGGTAGACTGCGGACTGGGCCGGCTTTTGAAATCGACCAGCGCATTGCGCGCCGCGGCTTCTACGCCCCGCTCATTGGTCCTCCCGAAGAAGGCGGACGCGTTCCCAACCAATTGGAGGCCAACGGCCGGTCGGGGCGGGACTCAGCTCCACACGCTACGAAGCGCGCGTGCGCGAGCACTGACCCGGGGTCCTGATTGGCAGGCGCGCGGGGCGGGGCAAGCTCCGCTGCGTGACAGTTGCCGCCGGGGGCGGGCGAGACCGGGCTTCTGGGAGGTAGTGTAAATAGAGCGGAGGCGGCCCTACGTCAGCCCCGCTACCTCCGGGAGGGCCACGAGGAGCCCCAGGGGGCGATGGAAGGAGATGAACAAGAACAGCGGCGCAGGAAGGTGGAAGCCGGGCGAGCGAAGGTAAACAGCAGCGCTTCCAGCACAGCGCCGGCGGGAAGTTCTAAGGGCGGGCTCCTGTCGCCAGCGTTCTCTGCCGGGAGAGCACGTAATTGGGCTGCGGCCGCCGCTGGATTCTCGCCTTTCACTTGGGCTCCAGAGGAAGCTGCCTCTTAGCTGCCGCCATCATGAATCCACCGCTCTCCTCCTGTGCCCGTCCCCGACCTGGCCGCAGCCAATCAGCGTCCTGGGCGCGCAGCGTCTCGTAGGCGGGTCAGGTTCTCGACACGCCGGGGCGAGGAGGCGTGCGCCTGCGTAGTCATTGGCGGGCCGCTGCTACTGGCTGGGGTTTCTACGCTTCCGGGGAGACCCGAGGGCTACCCCGGCGCGGAGCACTCGATTGCAGAGCTGTGCCCAGGGCTGGTTCCCCCTTTCAAATTTTCCGTCTGCTTGTGTTCTGTGATGGTTTGGGGACATGTCCGGCACTGTGGCCCGACTGCAATGCGGTGGCGTCGCCGCATCCTCCTTACTAGGCCCAAGGGAGCCTCTTGCCTCTAGCCCCCCTAGTATCAGGGGCTACACGCGCCACGAGCCCGGCTACTTTTTTTTTTTATTAATTGTGGAATCGGGGTCTCGCTTTGCTGTCCAGACTATGCTCTAAGCTTTGGCCTCAAGAATACAGGCGTGAAAAAAGAACACAGGCGTGAGCCACCACCCGAGAAATGGCAGTGGCTTTGCAACCGGTCACAGCTGTGGCGTGGTGGTCGCTCCCGTGGACTCCATGTGCTTTAGAGTCAGGTTTCAATGAGGGATGCTCCTATTGTCTTCTGCCCCAGCTTTTACCTTAAAGAAATTTACTCTATTAGATACACGCTCTTCTCAGGGCATATTGTGGGGACTAAAACACGTGCTGAATAGATGAGTCCCGCCCTAGCGACAGAGTGGAGAAGATCTGGGCACTTTGAGTGTGGTTCCCATTCCCTGTGCTGCCCTGTCCTGGTGTGGGACCCCAGGAAGTTACCAGCTGTAAAGGAGTGAGGGAGAGCCACACGAACTTGTGTCTATCAGACAGGCTGCCACTTTATGAATTTCCTAAGGACCAGCAAGCAGGGGATGTTCACTGCAAGTTCTTTCCCTGGAGGAAACCACAGGCCCACCACATTTGTAGAGACCATCCAGAATACTAGTAACTGGGGTGAGGCAGAGGGAAGGCAGGTGGCAGGCAGAGGACAGAGGGTTGTCACTTAGGCTTCCTCTGATGATGAGACTTTTGACTGGGTTTTGAGAGGAAGGCCTGGCACACAACATCAGCCAGGAGGTGAAAGTGAATCCACAGTTTAGCATTTACAGTGTTTCTCAAGCTTGGGTGGTTTGCAGCACTGAAGGTGAGAAAGGAACAAAGTGTCAGAGACCAGGCCTGTGCTGCAGAAAGGTAACTCTGCCACAGATGGTGGAATGTGATGGAGGAGGGCATTAAAATAAATGAAAATGGGGTTGGTTCAAAGGCAGTTTTTCCTTGAGAGGCTTTTTCTCGTGTGAATAGCTTTGTATAATTTTCCTGTGTCACATGAGATGGTGCACTTGTATTATCATTTACACAGATGTTTGTTAAATGCACCTATTTTTATAGCTTGTCATTTGAGGGAATAAGTGTCCCTCTGTGAAAAGCTGATGTTAGATTGCATACCTTTTGGATAAGGTGTTAGTGGGAGATAGTGCATGCACATACAGTCTGAAGCCCTTGGATTTGAGAGCTGAGCAGAATGAGGTTCTGCTTTCTAATGGGCGACATTCTGTGGAGGTCCCTGGTGCTTTGGCGAGCTGTGTCATGAAAAATAGAACATCTGATTTCATAAAGGAAGATGTTAGATTGACCTGGCTTAATTAATTTTTTGCTATTTTTGAACCTTGTCTCAGAATGTATGGCTAGCTAGGAAGTTTTGGCTGGGCTGTGTATTGGGGGAAAATGGGGGCAAGAAAAGAGAGGTTTAGCTTTTACATAATTTTTAAAAAGTGTGGTTTAAACTATGGGTTATTTAAATAGGTGTATTTTTAAAAGTTTTACTTTTTGTAAACTGCCAAAGACTAGAAAAGCTATTCTGCCAATCAGCTCTGTTGTTTTTCTTCTGTCTGTATTTAGGCATAATTAATAGTCCTGGATATAATTCTGAACTTAATCCTGGCCTCATAGATGTTTGTGGGAAACGGTCTGTTGGCCAGGTGTGGCTGAGTGGCCTGGGTCAGCCCTGGGGCCTCATGTTCCCCACCAGTCTGTGGACTTTGTGGTTCTGTTATTTTTTTCTCACTTACCTTTGCCTTTACTTCTTCTCTACGTTTTTGCGCAGCTTGCTCACTTCCGACAGAGAAAAACAAAAGGTGACTGTGCGAATTCGGAGAAAAAGACGGCGAAGAGGAAGGGCTCGGCTATCACTGCGCCTGTCCAGGAGGAGAGTCCGGTAGCCCTTGTGGATGGGGTGCGCCTTGGAGGAGGGGGTGTTTCCGCAAGCCCCGCGTGTATTGACAGCCCTGATGGGGCGAGAAGGGTGTTTGCAGCTCAGGTACACTTGCTCTGTGTTGTGTTTTAACATTCACTTATCTTATGTTGTAGTCATTACTAGTGTAATTTACTACAAGTGATCTTTGGTGTGTTTTTGCCATTCTAAAGTGGGTCAAGAGGGTTTTATTTTACTTTACAAAAAGTTTTATTGTTGCACTTTTAATAAACATTTTATCTCTTTTATGTGATTTTGGGAAAATTCAGGATTGAGTGTTTGAAGGCACAGTCTCAGTTGCTTCCTTGATAATGTAGTTTTACAGCCATGATTTCTATGTGTGTGGGTGCATCAGACCCTTGACAGGACACAATTTTCCTTCAGCTACTCTCAGGTGAACCTGAGTGGCATCCTTGTTCTTTGCTTTGTTTCTTGGAGGTAGGATGAAGAGGGAAGGAGGGCAGCAGGTGTGTTGCTGAAGAAAGTGGGGTCAGCCACTAGTGGCCTGAGCTGCATGAGGGAGTTTGGCTCAAAGTCATGATGTGTCTGGTCTGCCTTACTGGAAAAAAAAAAAAAAATAGAATCATTGCCAATTTTTAAAATTTGTGATATTCTACCTACAAATCTGGGATGTTTCTTCTTTTGACAAATTATAAGACCTTGAGCTGCTGGGTGGAGCCCTCTGGTGGCCTGTGGCCAGTTCACTGTCCTCCCATTTCCTATTGTTGGGCAGGTCTGGGGCTGTTTGTCAGCTGTTATTCATCCCTGTACTCTCAGTGTTTCTCTTGGGGAGAGCAAGTTCTCAGAGCCTGTCTCCTCACAGCTGAGAAGGTGGCAGCTATGTTGGAAGGCCAAGTGTTAACTCTCTGTGGTTTTTCTCTGAATGTTTCTTGCCAGGGCTTTTGGAAGAATAAAGCTCATGAAGTATAATTAATATTTATGATTTTTTTTTTTTTTTTTTTTTTTTGAGACAGAGCCTCAAGCATAGAGTGCTTCGGCATCACAGCTCACAGCAACCTCCAACTCCTGGGCTCAAGCAAGTCTCCTGCCTCCGCCTCCCAAGTAGCTGGGACCACAGGCGCCTGCCAGAACACCCGGCCATTCTTTTTGGTTGCAGCCGTCATTGTTGTTTGGCGGGCCCGGGCTGGACTCGAACCCGCCAGCTCAGGTGTATGTGGCTGGCGTCTTAGCCCGTTGAGCC
>CAUYON010183388.1:0-13243 GCA_963573935.1 Arctocebus calabarensis | reverse complement strand
CTGGATGGAAGTGGAACACATTATTCTTAGTGAAGCATCACAGGAATGGAGAAGCATGAACCTATGTATTCAACGTTGATATGAGGACAATTAGTGACATGGTAGAGCATGGGGGAAGGGGAGAGCAGGGGAGAGAGAAGGAGGGAGGGATGAGGGAAAATAAAAGAAAATAGTGACTAACTCTCACATAAACTGGATTTAGTTTTGACCAAAGTACATTACTTGAACATTAATTTTTAGTTCAACTGGCTAATATGTTGTTTAGGATATTGCATCCTCATTTATAAGTGAAATATGTTTGTAATTTCCCTTTATAATATATTTTTAATATCAGGTGTATCCAGATGAAGCAGAATGATTTTGAAGTATTTCTTCTTTTTCTATTGTCTATAAGATTTAGTATGAGCTGTTTTTTTAAAGTATCTTTCATTTTTATTTATAAATATTTGTTGTAAATTTTTTGAGACTTTGGGAAAAAAATAAGAAGAAGTTAACTGATGACTTCATACTGACCCTCAGAGTCAAAGCGCTCTATGACGGACATACTCTTGTCTGACTATGTGCATTATTATTATTATTGCTCAATATTTCATTGCAGCAATAACAATAATAATAATAATGCACGATTGCAGCAATCGTCTGATTTCTTTTCTGAATGTATTTATCTTCGTTCGTTCTTAATAGGTTTTTGTTTCCAGTCTTTACCTTAAACATTGTTATTGTCATTACATTTTAAGCCTTTTTAATTTTATGACGGCAAAAAGTAGAAACCAAATAAACACATATATGTGTATAGAGAAAAAAAAAATGTGCCTGGCTCAGCACCGGTAGCACAGTGGTTACAGTGCCGGCCACATACACCTTGGCTGGTGGTTTTGAACCCGGCCTGTGGCCAGCTAAACAACAATGATAACTGCAACAAAAAAATAGCCGGGTGTTGTAGTGGGCGCCTGTAGTCCCAGCTACTTGGGAGGCTAAGGCAAGAGAATTGCATAAGCCCAGGAGTTGGAGGTTGACGTGAGCTGTGACTCCACAGCACTCTACCCAGAGCAACATAGTGAGACTCTGTCTCAAAAGAAAGATAATGTGCCACTCGAAGTCGAATAATCTGCAACAATGATGTAGACATTCAGAAGCACTTGCACAAGAATTCAGCTGGAAGTGAGCCACATGAGAAAGTGGGCCCTATGAGGAGCTACCATCTTTGGCTGGTACAGACAACAGCAGAGATATTACTCTTCTACAATGGCAGTGCCAGAGGAGGCCCCAGAGTGGCTGCAGAATCAAATTCCTAGCTCAGAAGTGGCCCTAGTTAGGCAGCGTGGTGATCAAAATCTGGTAGTTCTCAGATGTGTTTTGAGGCATAACTGTCTCTAGAAGCTTAACCTTCAGTCTGGTTGTCTAGCCCTCCCAAAAATTCTATGAAGTTCCAAATTTCCTTAAGTAAGTTCAGGATCTTTTCAATCAGCCAGTCAGATTCTTCTGCTGATTAAGAACATTCAGTGATCCAAGTGTGAAGCTAGAAGAAAAATATTCCATTTGTCCACAGTATGGAGTTTAGTGCCAAGAAAACTGCTCAAAGTAATTCTTTTTTTTTTTTTTTTGAGACAGAGTCTCACTATGTCGCCCTCCGTAGAGTGCTGTGGCATCACAGATCACAGCAACCTCAAACTCTTGGGCTTAAGCAATTCTCTTGCTCCAGCCTCCCAAGTAGCTGGGACTACTGGTGCCCAACACAACACCTGGCTATTTTTTGTTGTTGTTGGAGTTGTTGTTTAGCTGGCCTGGGCCAGGTTCAAAGACCCCAGCCCTGGTGTATGCCGCCGGTCCCCTAACCCCTGAGCAATGGGTGTGAAGCCTCAAGATAATTCTCGAAGGTAAATTGGAAGCAGAATATAAATCTTCACTTACCCTACTAAGGAAAGAGCCTGGCCTTCATTTAGCGCAGAATGTGATATCACTGACTTTCCAAACACAGGAATGAGTGCATGATGGAAGCTGTGCTTAAGATGATCATTGCAGCCCAGGTGGAGCGGCTCACGCCTGTAATCGTGGCACTCTGGGAGGCCGAGGCGGTCTCCAACCGGTGCTTGAGCTCACAGGTTGGAGATCAGCCTGAGCAAGAGAGAGACCCCCTGTCATTAAAAACAGCCGAGCGTTGTGGCGGGTGCCTGTAGTTCCAGCTGCTGGGGAGGCTGAGGCAAGAGAATCACTTGAGCCCAAGAGTTCGAGGTACTCTGTCGAGGGTGACAAAGTGAGACTTCCACAATGTCAGAACAGGAAGTTCCAAGGCCAGTGTCTCCGCTGTCAGAAGCTAGCCTATGTCTCCTGATACGGTTATTTCAACGGTTACATGGAATAGTTGTGGCCTGCCACAATGATTGATCACCAGGTAACCATGCTGATTAATAATGTGGGCCAGCCGGGAGGCGGCGCGCTCCGCCGGTGCTGGGGGCTGTCCCGGTGCTGGCTCCAGGGCCGGTAAGCGCCCCTACAGCCGACAGGAGGGCTGGGGTGCCCGACTCCTCCCGTCGATCCTCCCTCGTCTTCTCCTCCAGCTTCTTCGGTGGCAGAAACTTGTGTGTGCGCAGCCTGGGTCTCGGTGGCACCGGCGAGAGGAAGGGCGGGCCGGCGGGCGGGCTAGTGAACGGCTGCTCAGCTACGGGAGGAGAGCGCAGGAGCCAGATTAGCCGCCAGAGCCGCGGCTGCCACGGCCGAGCCGGCTGGGTCAAGGCCCTGGCAAGGGAAGCGGCGGCAGGCGGTGACAGCCTGTCGCGGTTATTCTTAAACCTAACTTTCTCATGATGAGATTTTCCTTAAGTGTTTTTTCAGGGCAGTAAAGTGGCTCCCTGGACATGTGTCCTAACGGCTGCACAGTGTTCCTTAGCTCAGTCCCCACGGGGAGCTCCACCACCCCCTTTGTTTCGGAGTGAGCTGGAGGTGGGCTCCACAAGGCAGCAGAGAGCTGGGTAAAGTCAGGTCCAGCCCTCCTCATTGACCAGCCAAGGGAGAAACCGTGCCCAGGGCTGCCCTTCATGCAGAAGGTCCAGCTGGGCACTGAGTGAGTGGACTCTGCCATAGGGCTGAGGAGGGACCCTCCACCTCCAGGCCGGCCAGACCAGATGATGATGATTTATTGAGTCTGTGCCACAGCACCCTGCACCCTTCACTCTGCCTTTTGCATATCAGGAAAAACTCCATACTCCGGTCCATGATCGACACTGCTGTTCCTGCCCACACTGTCATCCCCTCTGCAGTTCCAGCCTTTTCCTTTGCCTTTATGGAGCCCCCCCCACCCCCGCTCCAGGATGCAAATGAAAAGATAGGGGGCCTGCCCATCCATGGAGCCAGCAGGGAGGAAAGCAGAACTCAGGGACACAGAGAAGCAAAGATCCATCTCTGAGCGCCTGGATCCAGCCACACCTGAAGACAGCCACCCTTGCACTTCTCAGTTAAGTAAGCCAATAAAACCCCTTTTATTCTTAAACAAGTTTAGATTTGGTTCTATCTCTGACAAGTGGTATCCTATCTGATAACTTTCCCATCCCAGTTTGAGTCTTCTGGGTCTTGGAAAATTCCAGATATTGACATGAGTATGCTGCAGAGAGTCGGGTTCTGAGGCTACATCACCACAGCCCCTCCTGTCTCATTGAAGGGGCTGATATTTTGGAAATGATGCTTCCACCAAAGCCTTTAGCAGCACCCCGGTGCCCACTCACCCAGGGCTGAAATCCTCTCCCCAGAACTTCTCCTCTGATGAGCCCCTGAGCTGCTGTCCCCCCACATCCTATGCCCAGCAAGATCCCATCTTTCTTCTGACATTGGGACCCCCAGCCGTGCCCACCCTGCTACAGGGACCCCTTGTATCTTGGGCTCCTTAGCTCCTGGCAGAGCCTAGGGTCCTTGACACATGTTTGGCACCTGAGACACAAGTCTCTAACTATTTACCTGCTGCCATGAATGACCCATTTACTGCTGAATTATGAGAGGCAAAGGGGACAAAAAGGCAGGAATCGTTCTTCGCATCCTCGTGCTTTGGAATGCAGGACTCTGGGATCTAATTAGGCTTATATTTCAAGCAGAGGCCACACTGCAGAAATAAAATTAGAGAATAATTCTCCTACAAGAGGAAACAAATGGCTTTTCATTTAGTTTCAGCCGCTGCTCTTGGCAGGTGGGGAGTCCTGAGTCTGTGAAGGCTCCTCATCCAGACTGGAGCAGCCCCAGAGATGAGGGCAGTGGAGAGAAACGTATTTGCCTGGATGTCAGTGCGGAGAGCCTTCTTCCCCCTCCTCCCTGACATTCTGTGTCTCTGGGCAGCCCTGCCTAGGGGTTCTGGGAGGAGATGGGGGAGGCAGGGGACGGAGCCCTATCCAGGTGCTGGGTAGGCCGGGTGGAGGAGCAACCCCAACCCTGTGGGGAGCAGAGCAGGTCAGTGGGGACCCCCTCACACCCTCCTGTTCCTGCTAGGACTTTCTCTGGGCCAGTCCTCCTCAGCCCTCCATGGGGTCGCAATTCTGGATGGGAGGCAGAAGGCAGACTTAACCAGCTTCATGGAGACCCCAGAAATGCCCGGAATGTTCTGCTTTCAGTGTCTGAAGTCAGGATCTGATACTCCAGCCGGCCACACAGAAGGCTGTACACCAGGAGAAAATTGACCATGAGAAATGCAGCAGCACCAAGACACTGTGTATTTGTTCTTTTTTCTTTTTTTAATCTGCAAACCCGAGGTATTTTCCTGGAGTTGGGGTTGAATTGATGCTATTGATAGTGCAGAAGTTACAAGTACCATGACGAGGTTGCTGTCATCAGACTCAAGTCGAATGAGTCTGGAAGGCCGGGCGCAGTGACTCACATCTATAATCTCAGCACTCTGGGAGGCCAAGGTGGGAGGATCGCTTGAGCTCAGGAATTTGAGACCAACAACAGTGAGACCCCACCTCTATTAAATATAGAAAAAAATTAGCCAGGTGTGGTGATGGGCACCTGTATTCCCAGCTACTCAAGAGGTTGAGGCGGCAGGCGGTGCCTGTGGCTCATCAAGTAGGACACCAGCCCCATATACCAAAGTTGGCGGGTTCAAACCTGGCCTCGGCCGAACTGCACAAACGGAAAAATAACTGGGCATTGTGGAGGGCGCCTGAAGTCCCAGCTACTCGGGAGACTGAGGCAAAAGGATCGCCTAAGTCCAGGAGAGGGAGGTTGCTGTGAGCTGTGTGATGCCACAGCAGTCTACCAAGGGTGATAAAGTGAGACTCTGTCTCTACAAAAAAAAAAAAAAAAAAAAAAGGATCACTTGAACCCAGGAGTTTAAGGTTGCTATGACCTGGGCTGAGGCCACAACACTCTAGCCTGGGTGACAGAGTGAGACTCTGTGTCAAGAAAAAAACAAAACAAAACAAAAAACACTAGAGCAGGGAAGGCTGAATGGGGGCCCAGGCTGGGATCTGAGCTAAGAAGAGTTTCCAGACTTACTAAAGCCCCACCAGAAATCCTTTCCCATCCTTCAGGCATCTCCTGCTATGCAGGGCTTTTCATTTCACACGAACATGTGTTTTAATAACCAGATTTACCCCTAGATGGTCTGATCGGGGCACTTGCAAGTTGATAATAACCCCCATGAGCTTCACCAGTCCCGGCCTATAAACTCTGACTCCACGCCTCATTCTCAAACTTTTCCCTTTTTGTGGATAAAGACTTTCTCTTACCTTCCCCTCACCAGATGCACCTTTTGCTTGTCTAAGTGAGTCACAAATTATATTTCTCTGTTACCCTTCCCAAGCAAATTAAACATATTCAGAGATGTTTTGCTCTGATCTCTTTTTTTTTTTCCTTAGGTTGACAATAGTTTATTCCATAACCATTAACGGCCGATCGTTTATTCCCGCTGTGCTTTGTTAACTGGATTTATTTCTACAACTATTATAAGAAAACATTTATTTCCCTGAGAGACTCTGAAGCTTTGGTTAATGGATTACCATAATTAAACTCCCCAGCTTCCAGGTTTGTTTAAAAATGATCTAACTCGGGGCATAAAAAAACAGTATTTCTTTACCCTAATATTCATTTCTCATTTTTTTTGAAAGCTAAGGACAAGTTTTAATGGGCTTTGACCTAAGATATTCAACTTTCATGCCAAATTATTTGACAACATAATATATGAACTTGAAATTTTAGCAAGAAGAAAGTCAAGGTTCACTTTTCACCTGCGCTTGGGTCCTAGAAACGTTCATCTGATTTCTGTTAAATGAACGATGTTTTTTCCCTCCCAGAGTTGAGGCCTCCAGTGCTCAAATATAATAGGACTGGACCCCTGAGAGCACTCAAACTCTCTGTGAGCCCTTTTGGCCCCAAGGCCACAGACAGAGGGACACTCACTGTCCTCCCCACGGGGGTCTGGGGGACCTTTGCAGGCAGAGCCCCCAGCCTTGCCATGCTGCCCTGGGTTTCGTACAGGACTGCCCTTATCCCAGTTTGCTCCCCATCCCACTTGCAGTTCTCAGGAATAAGTATCAAGTGCACCACCAAGGGCACATCCTGATAGAAGGAGGGTCTGCTATCCCTCCTGGGGAATGTGACACCTTAAGTTAGGGAAGGACAGCCCAGGACAGTCAGTGCTTCATTTCTGTCTCGCTCCAAGGCTTTGCCCCATGGTCATGTGCCCTTTGAGAATCCCTCAGCAGGGGGGCTGTGGGACAGTCAAGATCGCCCAGGGCAACTTTCCTGGCCTTGAGTAGTGTATCTGGTGAGTCCTGGTATATCCAGGATACCCTTGGCCCTCACTGCTTGTTCCATAAGCCCACTGCATAACTTTCGTGTCTGTCTTGCTGGACAAATGGGTGGCCAGGGCAGGATGGACCTAAACAGAGCTGGGATGTAGTGGGCGCCTGGACTCCTGCTCCAGAGGACTGGCACACTGACCTTCGTAGTTGCTCCCTGCAGTGGTGGACCTGCTACCCTGAGAGCCGATTCATGGTGAAAAGCAGAATTCTGAAACATCAGTGAAAGCTGAAAGGGAAACCGTGGCTTCCCACTATGAGAAGAAACTGCACATTGACTCCCAGCCCAAGACAAACATCTCAGGGCAGCTGATGGAGCAGTGGAGACTGCAGGCTGCACGTGACACGTGACAGAGGAAGGAGACCAGGGCTCCTCAGGGGCTCCCAGGTGAGGTGTGGAGGAAGCCGAGCACTCTGCTCCCTTAGCCAGCGTGAGTGTGTGTGTCATGCAGAACAGAATAATTTCTGAGTAATGCAGCCAGTCCCTCAAACACTGCATTTGAGCATTATCTTCTGAGGAAGCAATTCTGCTGACCCTCCAGAGCCCTGGGGGTCCTCCATCTTGGCATCAGTACTATCCAGGTGTCCCAGGAGTCAAGCTCCTACCCAGAGACCCATGACCAGGAGCATGAGCTTGTGGTAATCTTGGCACCTAGTAATCAGAGAAGGAAGAGCAAGAGGGAGGTGTCCCCACCAGGCTCATTTCTTCTTGGGACCTGGTTGTGTAGGCCACAGGAGCCTGGACAGCAGGTACATTGCACTGGACAAGGTACGGTGCCGGCTTTCACCTGCTCTGTGACTCCAGGGCAGACGTGCTTGTTGGCACTAGGGAGAAAAGTGGCCACCAGGGTTTTGTCAGCTACTCTGAACGTTAAGGGGATATCCTGGTGGCTTCTTTGGGCGTGGAGGCTCCTTGGCAGAATGGAGGGGATTCTCTGAGCAGAGAATGTTCCCTGAGGACCTGGGTTGGACCTGGGCTCAAAGGACATCTGTTGGGGGCAGTGACTCCCCTGTGTTCTTTCAGTCACTCACTCAAGCATTCACATATTTATCCGTATCTGAGGCTACTCTGAGAAATTGTGGGTGGGTGACCCCAAAGGTGGACAAGCATGGCCAGTTCAGAGCAGGAATCTGAACCCAAACTGCATGGTGAGACCTGCTCCCTTCTCTCCTGTGTTTCCTTGGGCAGCTTCCCGGGCGTCTCTGTTTCCACCTCTCAAAGAGAAGCCAGCAGCAGCCCACCTCCCGCAGGGCGACGGGGCTAGTGAGTCCTGGTGGGAAGCTCTCAGAGCAGTCCTGGCACACAGAGGCCCTGCAGCTCACAGTGGCCCTCACTGGGGACTTGGCGGGTTAGACAATTAAGTCACCGCTGGATTCTGCTGATGTGACACTTGGCACCTGCCAAGACTGAAGCTGCCCAAAACTGCTCAGGCCGTCCCTGGGCTGATTGGCCCTGCTGTGATCCAACAACTTTGGACTCTCACCATATCCACGTTTAAGTTATATGAATTCCAGTACATGCCTTTTGCAAGAAAAAAATGGGAGAAATAATTCCAGCTGAATGGTAAAATTAAATTTAACACATGCACTATTTATTACACTCTGTTCATTTCAGCATGTGGCATGCATCCTGAATAAATCTGCATCTGCTGTGTGTATATTGTGAAGAGCTATTGGGCACTGTGCTTTTTGGTGATTTAAGAGATCTGTAAAGCCAAATTTGGCCCTGCAGTTTCACCCTCTGTGAGGACGTTAGGCCTGGCGCACACACGGAGTGTGCAACTGCCCCATAAATGAGGGTCCCGCTTCCACCTCAGAGTGAACACGCAGGTGTGAAATGAGACCTCGGCCAGCACCCCCCCCCAGGGGCGGGGTCTCCACTGCAGGTCATTCCTGCCCAGCCCTGTGCAGACCTCCTGGCCCCTTCCCCTTCCTCAGCAATTCCCCTCCCCACTGTTAAGGAAATCAAGAAACTATGAAGAGTACCTTCATATTTCTACTGAATTTTCACCTGTTTGAATGTATTTGTTGAGCGCTTTTCCCGAGAGTTCCTTCATCGTAGAAGATGGAGCCGTGCATAACGACCACCTTTTTATTTGAACGTGATCTTGCAGAGCACCCACTGCTGTTTGGGCAAATATTGTGGAAGTGCACACCAATGGCATGGTGTCACAAGCTTCGCTCTGTGTATTACTTTTTTATTTACCAATAATTATGTTTAGGAGCTGGGCTCGTGTTGCTGAGTGTTTCTTCCCTGCTGCACAGTTCTCCACGTGCATTCACCACGTTTTCCCCCTTCTTCTCCCAGGATACCTGCCCAGGTATATCCACCTCCTGGCCACCACAAGCATGCTTGAAGTTTATCTGTGTGCCTGTCACTCTGGACCTTGTCAGTGTCTCCCTGGGTGTCTCCACCAAGTGTGACCACTAGATCCAGGGATGTGTGGCCCTCCATCCTCCCAGCCCTGTATCTCCCACTGACACACGGCGATCACCACCTTCCTCATCACTGCACATGTAAAGGATGTCATAGCTTGTTTAATATGCATGTCCCTGATCACCAACCATTGTGGTCACCTTGGCACGCGCTTGTCAGCATTTGGGAGTTTCCTTGTCTCTATGCTCTCTACTCATATTTCCAGTCTATTCTTTTGGGCTTCCTGCCTTTTTCTTGCTGGTTTACAAAGTTACATTGTATCTTCTAGATACCGACAGAACACTTTCCAGTTTAATCTTTGCAAACCTCGTCTCTCCCTGTGTCAGTTGTGTAATAATTTTGTTCATGGTCTTCATGAAGCAGACCTGAATTGTACTGGATGTAATATGATGAATCTCTTTTCCATGGTTTGTGCTTTTTGAATTGTAAGAGTTTTTCCCAGACACAAGTTCACAAATGCCCTATACATTCTCCTATGTTTTACTCTCACGTTCAGGTTTGTAACCCACCTAGATCCCTCCTGGTCTGTGGCATCAGCAGGGATCCAGTCTGCCTTCCCCCATGTCCTCCATCAGCTGGTTGTGGAGCCAGTGTCAACACAGTCTTAATCAGCATCATGTGAATGTATGACTTAGTTTGCCTGGTATTGCTGAAATGTTCTATTTTCTGTTGTCTGTGTTCCCTTGGGGAAAACAAATCAAACAACAGAGAATAATGAAAACATCCTCATCAGTACCAACAAGACCTCCCCCATCCCACCCCAGCTATGCTTCTGGTTGAAAGCCAAGCTGTGGGGTTCGGCACACCCACTGCCAGAGACCTGGCCTCCCAGAGTAGCTCCTGGGAGGAGATTAGGGAGCAGAAGACTCCAGGGCACACTGGGCCAGTTGGGGGGGACAGGAGGAGGCGGGGACTGAGCCACACCACGGCATGATCTTTTTGTCTCCCAGACTCCCAGAGACTCTTGCAGGGGCCCTGGGATAAATCCTACCTCTTAGCCCTCTCCCTCCCTCCCTTGGAGCTGTGGGCTGGGCCTCAAACCTCAATACCCCATCTGGGGTGAAGATTCCTGGGGGTTGAGGAGGAGGCTTGCAGGGAGTTCTGCTGAGTGGTTAACAATGGGCTCCCAGCAGGAGGGGTATTTCATAGCTTTGCCAGGTTTCTGTGGTGTAAACATTTGCATCATGACTGATTAAGTCAGTAATAACTGGCTGACATAACTCCTGAAATTTCAAAATGCAAAGTTATCACTCACAAGCTGGTAGGGGTTGGTTCCAGCACCCCAGCTCCCAGGTCAGACTGGTGTGGGGGCCTGAGGACAGTTGTCCATGACCAGTATCCAGGACCATCCTTGGGAAGAATGATGAGGCCCAGGAGGGGTTCCCAGGAATGCAAACCCTGGGGATTCTGAACGGAGCAGCCATGGTGCCTACTGTCTCTGGGTTCCAGAACGGCCCCTCAGCCTCCTGGGAAGGTCCTCAGGAAGTTCTGTCAGCACCTGCAGCTGCCTAATACCAGCTTATGCGAGCAGACTGTTATAATTTCAGAACTTTTATGAGCCAGTTTTTAAACTGCTAGCAGCCTGAAATTGGATGTGATGGGAATGTGTACACCAGGATAATTGGCAATCTCTGTAAATCAGGATTTTTTGATTTCCCAGAGAAGTAGCTGTTACATATTACAAGAACATCCTGTAATTACCTTCCAGTGAGCCTCAATTTCCTCTTTTGTGTGATATCATCCTCCTGCCTCAGCCTCCCAAGTAGCTGGGATGACATGCCAGCCATGCCTGGTTGATTTTTCCATTTTTTAATAGAGACAGGTTCCTGACACATTGCCAAGGCTCAAACTCTTGGCCTCAACAATCCTCCCACCTTGGCCTCCTAAAGTGCTAGGTAGACTTTATAGAAACCCGTCTTATTCCCACTCTGTTCCAGTTAAGACCATTGCCCCATCTTCATCTCTTCTTGCAGGTGCCCATCTTTGTTAGATTTCAGATAATTGAGTTTCCCTGAAACCTTGGGTCTCTAATGGATTTAAGGAAACTCATTAAGATTTTGTACATTATCTGGCTTTTGCTCATCATTAATGTGAGAATGATGTTCTTTACAGCATTTTACAACCTAAGTGGAAACCATCTCTTTAAGGTTATGACTTTTTCTCATGGCTTATTGATCAGAATTTGTTCATTCTGCCACACATAGCTGAAGAGAAATCTGGGAAATGTTGCATTCTAGATATCCACATACCCGCCAAAGTATTTTAGACTATAGAAGATATGAAGAATGGTCATTGAGGTTTCAGGCATTGCTGCATTTGTTTTCTTAGTCTTCATGTTAACCCCTTAATTTTATAAACAGAAGTCCTGGAGTGAGGAGAGGTGGCATGTTTTGCCCCAGCCACATGGCTCCAAAGCATCAGAGCTCAAGCATAGAACAGAGCACCCCTAAACCGGAAAAACTCATCCATCCAAGAACCGTTCCTAAGCGCCCACCCTGCAATGAGCACCATTTTTGCATAAGTGAGATGTGAATGAAAAAGCCCTCAATGCTGATGATGCTAAGAGAAGAAGGTTGAGGCAGTGGTGTTAATTCAGTGTTGCTCTCACTAGGGGCTCTTCCCCCATACTTCCCAAGTCTGTCCCGGGATATAATTAATATACATAGCTAACAATTTCAGTACTGAAGGTGGTTATTGACTTTTGTTTGACATAAGACACAACAATCAATAGAAGCTGAACATCTTCAAGTGTCTTAATTAGTCATATCGGATGAGGTGTATTGTAGCCGAAGCTATTTTAAAACATTTTACAAAAGATATCTGAAATGTATAAAAGTCTGCTTAACAATTTAATTTTAGCCCGGAGTAGAAATCAAGGTTCAGGAGAAAGTCTCCTGCCTGTGCAAATAAGATTTTGCAATTTTTCAGTATTTCACTTCATTCTGACAGAGAGAGATTTCTGGTGTATTGATCCATCCTAAATTCTCATTAAATCCTGTCCAGGAGCCTGGATGGTAGCAGGGCACCTTGTTAGCTCTCCTAAAGAGGAGCCACAGAGTAGACTTTAGGGACCGAGAGAGTAGCCAGAAGGCACTGCCTGAATCCCCTCTTATCCCCCAGCTGGGGACTACAACTCCCCATCCCCATGGACTGCAGACCACTCAGAGCAGGATGGCACTGTCCACTCTAGGCTCCAGGGGGCCTGTTGTCTGTGGCTATAACCCCATGGTGAGAAACAAGTCCTGCCACATAGTGAGTGGTCAGAAGATGTGTCAAGAGGCAGTAAGAAATGAATGGTACCAAGGACCAAGTGCACCTGCTGCCCTGAGAATGCGGGATCTGGCTGGGGAGGCACAGGGATGGCAAGTCTGGAACTTTAGTGTGGGAGCAGGTGCCTCATGAGGATTCAGCTATAGGAACAGGGAAATGAAACGACAGAGGATGAAAGGAAGTGAGATTCCACTGTTATCAGCAACTGGCAACAAGCTACCCAGGGCCATGTGCTGAACTCAGGCTACCCAGCCAGGGCCTTTCTATGTCCACCAGCCCTGGCTGAAGCTTCACCTTCTGGGACCCCAGAAGACTCACAAAATCACTTCCCTTCCAGGAAGACCAGGAAAAAGGAGAGGACAGCAATAGGGCATGACTGAGAAATGCTATATCCCACTTCCTCACAGGTCCCACCACCCATGGCACGGCCATGTGACCATGCCCTACTGCAAAGGAAATTGTAGTCTTTATCCTCGGAAGCCCTGTATCTGGCTGAGGATGAACACGGGGCATCAGGCTCCTCTCCAGTTGGGCCCAGAGGCAGTTCCAAAGCCTGAGGGCCCTTCTCATTTCTAACCCTGTAAAACTTGAGATGGACAAGGCAGAACTCGAGAGCGGGGCTTCAGCCAGGTCAGGGAGCCAGCCACAGTCAGAGAGAGAAATAAAACAAGAGATTTCAAGCACGCTGGAGTTTCAGGTTCATGAGACTGCTTTTTATAGAAGTAATTAGATGATACAAATTTAAAAATTAAAAAGA